>JANTPM010010364.1:0-10057 GCA_025434745.1 Erythroxylum divaricatum
TCTAATGCAACATCCTATCATAATAATTGAACTATCACTTTGAGTGCATTCACTCTTCTCCTTTGATTTATCATCTTTTCCATAATCGCATATATAAATACAATCCAAACTTAGGCACATTTTTAACTTTCTCCATACTACACATCATTCATCCCTTGACATCACTGATAAAGTCATTGTTTTCACACAGTTCTGACAATATCTTCCCTTCTCTATCACATTCGAAGGTAGAACATTACGGTACAATATATTCCATAATACTCAAACCAACACAAATGTAGGGAATCTTTATCTACCTTGTCGCACCATATACTTTTTCTCATTTTCAATTATCCATATTTTATCGTACTTGCTTATGTTCACACTCAATTCAGGTCATCCCAAAAATTTTGATCTCAAATACATAAAAGCATCTTATCATTTTTAATCGACATTTATCTCATGTCTAAATGTGACCTCTCCATGCTAGTAGCAAATTTTGTTTTCTTTCAACTCAATTTATACACTTTAGGTCTCATTATTCATTGTGATCTCACTTTTTCCTTAATCGACCCATGCCAATACATTCACATTCGTATCACATTCGAGAAATCTCACCACAATGTCATATGAATATCATTTTCCATTATTCTTTTCCCATTTCTAGTTTCCCATAAACATTCATTGGCTCACATTTTGACATATCTTCACTTTTCTCACATTTAAACACTTAACACACGTTCATGCGTATGACTCATACTCATGCGACTCAGACTAGGGATTAGTTGCCACTGTCTGCTATGACATGACTCAAATGCATGTAACTTGACCTATGTTTCAGAAAATGCCCATATAAGCTCGTACTTCTGGGCTCTGATAACACCTAAATGTAGCACACTATTTTTGCATGACCCGAACCCAACATCGATGGTGATATCTGAGTCCGTGCCCTGTGAGGGTGGCGTGCTACTTCACTCAGTCAAAACTTAGTATAAATTTTTTTTTTGTAAAACATAAAATTTACCACTCAGAAAGTAAAAAACATTAGAAAGAAGATGAAAGTCGTCCAGGATTGTCAAAAGAGTTACATGGATAAGAGGCAATGACCATTAGAGTTTGCAGTTAGTGATATGGTTTTCCTTTGGATATCACCATGGAAAGACATTATCCACTTTCAAAGCTAAGCGAAGCTGAACCTTAGATATATCGGACCTTTCTGTATCTTGGAGTGTGTCGAGACTATGATATATCATTGAAATTTCCATTAGACTCGGATAGGATCCATAATGTGTTCCATGTGTTGATGCTTAAAAAGTACATACCAGATCCATCTCACATTTTGGATACACCTTCAGTAGAGCTGAGAGAAGACCTGAGTTTTGAGGTAAAATTAGTCCAAATTTTGGATCGACAGATAAAGAGGTTGCACAGCAGGGAGATTCCTATAGTCAAATTTCTTTGGAAGAGTAACAAGGTCAAGGAGATAGGATGGGAGCCTCAGGATACTATGAGATGTCAGTACCCCAATTTATTTGTATCCTCGACTTAAGAGTTTCGAGGATGAAACTCTTTTGAGGGGGAGGACTTGTAACGTTAGACACTCTAAGCCCTTTTGTATTGGTCTATAATTGGAGATACTATTGTATATTGATATATAAATGGTTGTATATGAGTTGATAAATGTATTTAAATCCTTTTGGGTATATATGTCAGTGATTTATAATGTCATATGCCCTTACATGAACTTAAAGTTCCTTGGTATGCGAAATCTTGGAGATTTCTAACGTATAAGCTTCTAAGTATGTAAAACTGAGTCCATTAGATGGATATGACCATAGTGGCTGATTTAAAGGTGTTCTAATGCCTTAGAGGTGATTAAACATGATTTTTAGATTTATTGGACACTTATACAGCTTAATTGGAAAAGTTGATGTACACAAGGGCTTATTTGCCAATTGTTAAAAGTTAAATGACCTAATTTTGGAGGATCAATATGTAATTTTATAAATTTAAGGGGCTTAATTATTATTTTCAAAAGTCCCGAGACCAAAATAAAAATAAAAGTTTTGGTCATTCCTAAATTTTGGGAATAATTAGGAAAAGTTTAGAGGGTATAATGGTAATTTCACATAAGTTAAGGACAAAAAGGTAATTTCCCCATATTTGGTCAAAGAAGAGTCAATATTCTAGACCTTTCTTCATGTATGGTCTTGCACCCACCACTAAAGACTTAAAACATTTTGTTTTAATTGAAAGAAAGGAGAAGAAAGGGGAAGAGAGGAGGAGAAGAACCCATTTTTGGCCATCACTAATATTCTACCCTTCTTTTTGATTATCTAACCCAAATCAAAGTGTTCTAAGTTAATTTGGGATCAAGGAACTCAAATCTATCATTAGATTTGAGAAAATCTCAAAGGATTTTAAGATATCACTAGAGGAAGGTTTAGGTAAAATTTATCTCGTCGCTCTCTACATTATGATTTTGAGTTTGGTGTTAAGATATGTTGTTCTCCATGATCTAATATGCATCAAAAATTGTCTAGATGAATGAAATGAGTCATGGAGAAGTTACCTTTAGCTATAACTGAAATGTTCTCTTTTTCATGAAAGTTTGTGAAATTTTGAATATCTTTTGAAATTGATGATTTAAATGAATTTTATGGTGTTAATTGTATATGTATAATGTGAATTGATGATGAAAATTTAATAAGATGTATATTGGATAAGGCTTGGTAGAAATGATGGGGGAAGAAATGGATTAATTTAATGAGTTGTATAATTAGGATGAATATGGCTCAAATGAAGAGAATTGGATTGAATGGGGTGGTGAAATGTGTTATTGTTTGGAAGTGTTTGTTATATAACAAGATAGGAGCATGAATTACTATGATAAAGTTTTTTAAAAATGTGACTTAAAAATCATGCACATTAGGTGTTTGATAAAATGCCTAAGGCCACTTGGCTTAGGATTTAAGGATTCATAATGATATCCATTAAAAGTAGATTTCATTTTTACTTAGAGTATACTTGAATTGTTGCTTAGATTGATGAGTAATGGCCTAATGTGCTTTGACAAAAAATGTGCTTAATTATGTTTTGAAATGAGTAATTATTGGATTAAAGGCATTAAATGAAGTAAATCACTTGTTAATATAGAATTCATATAAAGTATACAAAATACACAAGAAGGGGGCTTGAATTGTGTAACCTTTTTGATAATACGAAAACCTTTGATATTTTTTTAACAAAACTTTTTCAACTATAAAAAGAATACCAAAGATATTATGCTAAAGCAGCTACGTATTTGAATCGCAAATAACTTTTATTTACTCGTTTAAAAATAAGAGAAATTAAAGTGTAAGGTTAGAAGATAAACGTTGCGATTTTATACTGGTTCACCCCAAACCTTGGGCTACGTCTAGTCCTTAGAGTTCGTATGAGATTTCACTATACTTATTCAATTTTGCAAGTATTCTTTCTTCCCTTCCAGACCCTCTTCAGGTCTCTTGCATAAAATATTCTTTTTGCTATCTTAGCCTCTTCATGCTCTTAGTCTTTTCTTTCTCTCACTAGAAAGATATTGTGAGCTTTTTGTTACAGTAGAGTTTGCTCTCTCGTATTGTACTTTGAATATAAAATTTTTCTAAGTATGTAAAACTTGAAAGCACAAAATTGAAAGTTGAAAAGTTATTCAATCTTCGACTACGACTAGTATTTATAGCCTAAGTCTCCAACTACTTCTTGATTTTTATAGAAATCGTTACTTAGTTGAGTTTTGTAACTAACTCCAACTAACAAACTGTTCGACATACTAGAGTATCTTTATCTCTGTATCGTCTGCGTTTTTCATTTCTTCTGTGTTTTTCGCTTCTTCTGTGTTTTGCGCTTCTTCTGTATTTTTTGCTTCTATTGTGTTTTGCGCTTCTTCTTTGTTTCGCTTCTTTTGTGTTGATGTGTCGTCTGTGTTTTATGTTTCTTTTGTGTTTTGCTTTTTTTGTGCTAATGTGTCATCTTTGTTTTTTGCTTCTTTTGTGTTTTTTTGTTTCTTCTATATTTTGAGCTTCTTCTGTGTTTTTCTTCTTTTGTATTTTTGCTTCTTCTATGTTTTACACGTTTTTTTGTGTTTTTCTTCTTCTGTGCTGACGTTTCGTCTGTGTTTTTCGCTTCTTCTGTGTTTTTCTTCTTCTGTGATGAGGTGTTGTATGTGTTTTTCACTTTTTTTGTGTTTTGCTTCTTCTGTACTAACGTGTTGTCTATGCTTTTCGCTTCCTCTGTGCTGATGTGTCGTTTGTGTTTTTTGGTTCTTCTGTGCTTTTGTTTCGTCTGTATTTTTCGGTTCTTCTGTATTTTGCTTCTTCTGTATTTTTTGTTTTTTTTTGTGTTTTTCATTTCTTCTGCATGCTTAACACACTTGTCAAAAAAGTTCATTTATTTCTAACATTATTATTATTTGATTATCATCAAAATTAATAGATGTGAAGTCTTCTTGACTTAACAATCTCACCCTTTTTTATGATAACAAATAATCATAATTTTAGAAAGATAAAAAAGAATAAACAAATATTATTCAGATCATGAATAAGAAGACAACAAAAGAAACGCACAAGGAATGCACATACATATATGAAATACATATATGATATATAAAAAAACTTGTAGTCGATACTATCTTCTTTTCTTATCCCCATACACTATCTTTCTTCTACTTCTGCTCTTTTCCCCTATTTATTATTAATCAAAAACTTTACCAAAAATGCTTCATAATTTCAAAAAACATTCGTTGCATATCAGTGCAGATCAACTTGAGTTCTTGTTCACTAGTAACTCGTAGATAAGTTACTTCCTTATGAAGATCACCCACTGAGCACTTAGATCATCAACCTTAATATGAATTTCTTCAATTTCCTCTACTAAGGCTTCCTGAATTCTCTACTATGTGTGGCTTACTTCCTCCAAAACAACAGTAGACTCTTGTTGAGGTGTGTTTGGTGGATGAAAGTTTGTAGTAACAGATATTTCTGAAGGTAAATTACCCAATTCTATGAGTTTGATAACAGAAGGTTTGAAAGATTGTTTTCCTTCTGGAAGATCAAGGTCATCAAGTCTAGGTAGTTTTGGAATTTGTTTTCTAAGAAGGTGTAGTACTTCTTTAATTGAAGATATAAAGTTTAAAGGTCTAAAATGCATGATCAGATGCACAAAAGTCTCTAAATGGAAACTGATACCTTCAACCCTAATAGTTTTGTACTGTCCTTTTGTCACTCTTCCAACTACCTGAGAAGTTACATCCTTTGTGGAGCATCCACATTGACTTCCTGATGGTTTTGAAATATGATGTGAAGCATAGATTCCTCTAAGTGGAGCCACGTTGCATGCTGATAGGATTGAATTATCTTATATTTTCTTATGTATCTCCATTTGATTTCAATCCTATTTTTAAGATCAAATGCTTAACTGATGATTAATTTGTGTTTATTGCTAGGTTGGATATGCTGGTATATTTTTGAAACAAAAGAGACAATATTATAAAGCAAATTAGAGCACAAATGTTTAACAAGGAAAAGGACAACCTCTTTGCAAATTACAAGTAGAAATGACGACGCAGCGTTGATGGAAGGAGGCGTCAGCGTGTTTTGAACGTTTACTAAAAACGTAAAGGAGAGCAGTAAAACGTACAGTAAATCAATAAGAAGACAACTATAGTGTCGACGTAGAAAAAAGAACAGAGGAGAAAGATAGAAGGTTGACGCTGGAGCAAAGTTGGTGTGGAGAAGCAAGTTGGCACATTGCTACGTGATAGTGGAGAAGACTTTTAGAGCTGCTGGAGATTTGCTTCTGCATTTTACTTGTTTCACTATGACTATTAAAGGTAAAGGAATGTAACTTGGGCTGTCGTTTTACATGACAAGTCTGACCCATTTTTTTGAGCATAAAAATGAAAATAAAGGGCTAGTTTCCCGATATCGGTTCAATAGGGATATCGATGCCAAGTTATGGTTAAGCTATTTTTGTCATTTTAAAGTTGTGATTTATTTTCAGATTGTTGTGTTGTTGGTATTGATTTGGATAGTTTGGGATTAATGATCTTAATATATTATTTTGATCATTTTATTTCGAACTTATTGCTAAAATATTGATTGTAATCCGTAATTGTTACTTTTGATATTTGTGAGTGGCATCTAATGATCGTTGATTATTAGGAACAACATGACTTAGGTTAGATAACCCGAGCGTGTGAGGTTACTGCCTATATTGATCGTTTTCTAATTCGTAATGCGATTGCCAAATTGAATCTAGAGACCATATGCTAGGTTATTCAGTGATTAGGTTTAATTATTGATCGTATATTGATTAAATTCAATTTAATGAAAAATCGAGATTTGTAGAGCGTTCTATTAGTCTCATATCAATAGAATGAAAAGAATTGTAATGACTTTAGAATGAAGGAGTATGCTTGATTGTGCTTAGGCCGAGATTGACCCTAGAACCGAACCTTACTTATACTCGACACTTTTCTTTTTTTTGATTATTTGTTTTAATTTATTTTCGACGGTTTACTTTTACTTTAATTTCCTAAATTGTTTGAAACCCAAAAATCCCCCATTTATTTTCCTTGTATCAATTAATTTCATTACAAAAATTAACCGAACATTCCCTGTGGATTCGATCCCGACTTACCACAAATACAAATTTTAGTGTGCAGAGTCAGGTAAATTTTGCAGTGCACTTGACATGCACTGTCACATGCCTCATCTTCGTTCTTCATAGCTACTTGTATCTGATCTTCTGTAAGATCATCTTTATTTCCTTCAGGGAACATCTTCTTTTTACCTTTTTCTTCATTGCGTACAATGTTTGAAGATATCGGTTGTATATTTGACACAATTGTCATCAATATTCTGTTTGTGATTGATTAAATTGTATATTGATCCTTAGACATCTTCATTAGATATGGTTCTGACTTTTCATCTCGTAGAATACCATATAATCTTCTTTTTTCATGATTTAAAAGATGTATTGATCGATTATTGATCAGTATGGGTTCGACTTGTACCTTGATTATCCTTTTCAAAGGTTCTTTTATAAGGATTGAGCTTCTACTTTGAACAGGTATCGATTCTTCAATCACCTTCATTCTTAAATCCTCCTTTCTGATAGGATAGGTTGAGAAGGATTATAACGTGTTGATTTGTGTTCAATTGACTTTGTCTTTTGTTGAGCATCAGTTGAAGTATTATTTTCCTGACTAGTCTTTAGGTTCTTATGTTCTTCTGTCAGTCTTAAAGTAGGTTGTTATTGAGGCTTCTACCTTTCAAAAACTAACTTCCTCTTAATTTTTGTCTCTTTAGTTGATTTGGTTTACTGACCTTGCAAAATTGATACGAAGGATCTAGTAGCCTGAGGTGCTTTCTCTGTCTTTCCAGAATCTTCATCAAGAGTCAAACCTTTCTCTTTCTTCTGTTCTTGTTGACACAAGGTTAATAATCTCGGTGACCTTCTTGATTGTTTGATTTTTTGGAATGAAGTGTCTCCCCCTTTCTCTTCAATGACACTTGTTTTAAAGACTTTTTCACCTGGCTTTCTTCTTTTTGTAAAATTGTCTTAGCTTTTATTGATGCATTTAACAATTTCTTTTTTTTCTTCTATAGATATTCTTCTTATGGATTGAGTTTTTTTCTTCCTTGAGGGTGTAATATTTTCACTCCTGTTGCATCTGATAATATGCTCCCCCTCAGCCCTTGCTTTTGCCATAGAATCTGTATCCTCCTTGTCTTGAATCTTCAATCCCATTCTACTAATAGTTGTCATATTAATGATGCTTTTTATATCCATCTTCATTCTATTTCCTCTGTTAAGAAGAATTCCAGAAACTCTAAAAATCCTTGTTAGCAGCATACCATATGGTAAGGAGATCGAATATCTCTTCGACTTCATCATGTACTTTAAAATTAAGTACGAAAGATTTGTAGGTTGATGATTGAGTAGCTGAAACAAACATTGTTCATCTATCATCATTACAATGTTGTTCAAGCTTGATCTTGGTAGAACGCAATGAAAGAGTAATGCATATAAAACCCTAGCCTTCGGAACAAGAGTTGACACCTTCTTGTCTTTTGGGTCACTACTTCCATAGAGTTGTGGATTGATGTGTGCCTTGTCTACACTACCTTGAGTCATCCATCTTGTGTTATGAGACAACTCTGCTCCAACACATGGACACTCGCTAACTTTTTTTATTAACTCCAGTATCATAATAACCAACAATCTATCCACCATTGACACTAAGGTATCGTCTACTACTTTTGCATTCTTCCAAAACTTATATATCTCATTCAGATAGATTGTTTCATGAACTTGAAAGAAAATTTTCCAGCCCACTGCTTCAATTTCTAGCTCAATGTCCATCTGATTCTGCTTCAAAGAATCGAATTCAACATGTCTTCCATAAATCATAGATTGCTCCATTTGTGATCTGTGGACAATACGAGCTAAACACACAAATGTATTTTTTTTAAGGTAATGAGGTTAGGATCTGAAAATGGGAATGTGAACAGAAAGAACTGGATATCAAGAACAGAGTAAAGAAATGTTTTGATTGAGAGTTATACAAAAGTCGGTTTAAGAGTATTTCAAGAATATTCTAGAGTAAATGATATTTTATAATCTTTGAGAAGATTTCCCTCTAACACCTTCTCTTGAAAAATTACCGTCTATAACTTATCGTTACTGTTTATTTGAAAACTTACGACTTTTTATCTTCTTCAGTAAAGAATCATCTGGGTTATGACGTGTCAGACGATTGGTAACTCAACATTACCATATTAAAGTTTCGTCTGATTTCTTTGAATCTTTTTTCATTCAAAGGCTTAGTGAAGATATCCGCCCATTGATGATTTGTCTCAACAAATCGTAGAATAACAATTCTCCTCTATACATAGTCTCATAGAAAATGATCTTTAACTTTAATATGCTTTACCCTCGAGGGTTGTATTGGTTTCTTCGATAGGTTGATAGAACTTGTGTTGTCACAGAAGATTGGGATTTGTTCTTCTTGTATTGAATAATCTTCTAATTGATACTTGATCCATAATGTCTGTGAGCAACAACTTGTAGCTGACATATATTCAGCTTCTACAGTAGATAGAGCAATTGAACTTTGCCTCTTACTGTTGGGCCCCGAAAATTTTTTGTTTATTTAATTGATTATTTATTGATTTATTTACTATTCTTTTTTTAATCATTTTAATTATGTGTTTATATAGATATATATTTTATGTGTCTTGGAATTAGCAAGTATGATTGGGATTAGAATTTTGGAAATTAATTGAAGGATTAGAATTTAATGTTGAAAAGAATGGGCTTTATAGAATAAGTGGAATCAGAAGAAGGAGGATTAGAAATAAGTGGATTATGTGTAGTGGGCTTGTGAGGAGGAGAGCCCAAAGCCTTGTAAGTTATAAGGAGCTCAAAACTATGTAGTTTTGAGGTAGGCTTTTAAGTTGAGAAATAAGAAGAGTTAAATAAATTAAAGGAAGAAGGAGAAGAAGAGAGATTGTCGTAAACCAAAAGGGAAAAGAAGAGAAGAGAAAAACGTGAGCAAGGGAAAAGAGAGCTTTCGGCCAAGAAGAAGAGGGAGAGCCGTAGGAGGCTTGGAGGAAAGAAGAAAGAAGAGGAAAAAGAGGAGAAAACTACTTGTGAGAGGTAAGTTCCATCTTTGCTTAAGCTAGGTTTAAGAATGGTGTAGGATGGAAGTTAGGGTTTGTGTAGAGATTGAAGAAAGATAGAGAGAAAGGTGAGATCTATGGATTTTAGGGACTTTTAAGCTAAGGTTATGGTTATTCTAGCTTAAATGTCCTATGGGTAGGTTAGGTTTAAAGTTTATTTTCATCTTTGCTTGATTTATGAATATTATGACTTTCTTTTAAAATGTATTTATTGAATGAAGTATGATTTAATTGAAGGAACTCAAGAAAATCCCACTCAAGACAAGGAGGAAGGGAAATCTTGAATTCGGATACCGACGATAGGTGGGTAACATTTTTATAGTTGTTGTGTAATGGGCAAATGCCCTATGTGT
>JANTPM010010438.1:0-10049 GCA_025434745.1 Erythroxylum divaricatum
TGTAGCAATGACTTGAGTTCAATGGGCTTAAAAGGGGAGTAACTTAATCCATGTTAAGCTATGATTTATGAACTTCTAGGTTTAGGATTTGTGGTTTGTAGTTGAACATTCTTGATTAGAGTTTAATTAAGTGTTGGATATTCAATGTGTGGTCAGGATTTGTTGATGTAGAACTTTGGTCTTAAATATGTTAAGTCTCATATATATCTATTTGCGATCTTGTTGAATCTCTTTTATCTTGCATAGTTATGTTTGATATTGAGTTGATTTGAGATCCCAAAGTGACTTTGTTGCATTGACTTACCCACTACACATACTAAGGGCATTTAACAAGGTCTTAAGAAATGGAGTTCATTGATTAAAACCTTGGACTTAAAGAGTTATTTAAGGTTTACCCATTTGAAATTTAGTGATTTCTACTCCCATCAAAAATTGATTTTGAACTATGATAGCCAAAGCTCATTTTCAAGGGGATATTATCACCTTTTGATCATTGTCTTCATCTTTAGATTTTACATTCCCAAAAATCCAAGAACATATTTTACACATTTTTTTTACAATTCCATTTAATTCAATTAAGGTTTCCAAAGATCAAAACCCCCTCCTTACCAATTTAGCTTACATTTCATGACATATAGTTTAGCTTAGGTCCATTCTTTTAGGTTCCGATTAAGTGAGACGACCCAAGGTTGCATCCTATATTGCAATCCTTGGATTATATTTTTGATTTGACCTTCAAGGGTAAGAACTAAGACTCGGATCACTCTGATACCATAACTGTAACATACCACTCCTATAGAGCATAAGCCCAAACATACCAGAGGATATTTGAGGACATACTGTACAAAAATGGTACATTAAGACAATCAAACTAGCTCGTTAAAGGCATCAAACATATCATAAGCATTATAAATGTTCATTTCTTCCCATTTCATTGACCAGCATAAAAGTCACATGTGTCATTACAATTATATACATTACATAACATTTTTTTAGTTCAATCTCAGTACCAAATATCTAACATGAAATGGGATGCTAATACACAAGACTCTAACTAGACTCCTTAGATTTAGTTGATCAAACCATTGAGCCGTTTTTTCCCCAAATTGCAAGTACTATGTCACCTTAGTAGCTAGAACTCCCATGAACCTAAAAAACAATGTTGCAATTTTGATAAGTTTGCGAACTCAGTGAGTGAACCATCATCGATATATTCACTCAAGTTAGATCACAAAAACAAGTCTATCAAAGTTTATCATACTTCCACAAGCATATCATATAAGCTAGCATTGCAAATCACAACACATCCTCTATTAACTTCAACTGTAATTAACTATTTTAAAAAAATTCAATAATTCATTTCAATTCAATCATTTGATACACGTAGGGATGTATATCCAAATGCACAAATGTTTCCATTCTCATTTTATTTTGTTGTGATCAAGTGCCTATCAACTCAATTTATTGTCCCGTATCCTTTATCGACACCGAGATCATTCCTAGCTCATATCTATTATGGATATTGACTCCATGTCATCCTGAGGTTCTTTTACATAATCCTGAGGTCAAAGCTCTTTTCTCCACATCTGTCACTCTGGTCACAACTCCTTCATCTAATCATGCATTTCAATGTCATGAGATGCATCGTTTCATATGCTATGTTTTCATTTCCTTTCAATTATTTGAACTCATGTCACATATATCAAAATACTCAAATCCAAGTCTAACATTTATCAATCAGTTGTACACACGTCTCATATTAAACATACAATTCATACAGAAGCACATATCAATGAGTTTACAAATCTAAGTTAACTCATAGTAAGCTCTATAAAAGTTATTGCCTTGATGTTCTAGCAATGTCTAGATGTTGACAATCACCTTGCACATGTATCTTCAAGCAATACACACATAGTTCACAAATCATTAATTTGTTTAATCATTTGAATGTATAGCCATCCACATATATAGGTGTCATATTTCAATGCATACTCAATTGACTTTTTGAGTATTATTCTTATACAAATATCTTGACCATTCAAACATTATAGCTTGTATACAACTAGTTGCAATCAGGTTTATACCTCAAGTAAGCTTGATTTACTCCAAATTCATTAATAAAAAATTGAATAAAACTTTTCTAGCAATATATATTCATATAATTACCCAATTCTCATTCATAATTATCTCATCTTCTTCAATACTTATTCATTCATGCCTAATACACATTACTCATATCCTTAAGATCATGTTTGCATTCATAAGAATACCTTTATTTCTTTATCACATGATAATTTTCATATTTGGATACATTGACATCAAAACAGTACATTCTTTAAGTGATGACATCAATTAACAACCTAAACTTATGAAGCTCTTAACTAATTAATCAAGCTACAATCTAGGTTCATTCCAAGCCTTAATCAAGTCCAAATACACTAAATTAGAGTGACTTTTCCTTAGCTGGTTCAACATATACACAAGGCTAAAATTAACATTCCAGAATTAGGCCCACAATTATGGGGGACCATGCCATGATTGTGATAGAAGCTCGTGCAATAGGCCACGATCATGCAGTGAGGGCCACGATCGTGCACTATCTTTCTTCCCTCAATTCTGCATGAATTTCACATACTTAGAGACATCAATACCACTTAAATTTCTCCAGAATTCATGTCCTTTAAATCTACGTCGTTTTTTGCTAGTCTAGCTTCCATATTGGTTACATTATATCTCAAAAAACTACTCATTTGTTTCATTACCATTCACTTTATAACATCATACATGCAGTCCTAACCTTTTTAGATTTGAGAACACTTCAATAACACCTATCTTTAGCATGAAGTCCTCATCAATTATACTTCAAATCCTAACTTAAATCATCCATATAATAGCCTATAAACTACTATTGTCATGCATCCAAAAACAAAATAGAAGGTACCCCTTTCATTCATCATTTTCTAACACAATTTCAACATCAATATCGCATTCAATCTATCCCTAATTAGTCATCATAATTCTACTAACACATGCCAAAACAGATTAGTACTTCACTTGTTCAGCTAAACTGCTAACTCAATAGATCAAGCCTGCTTTGCCTTATATGCATGCAAGATCATCTTAGGAACAATGAGAGAGTAGGATAATTTTTAGCAGAGATAAGAAGAAAACAATAGAATATAGCTATCTTTCTGAAGAAATTGACAAAGGTTTTGAGGTGGTAATAGACAGAATTTAGAGCAAAAACTCAAGATGTGAGGGAGGAGTGAGTTTCAGCAGTGAGAGGGAGAAGAAGGAGAGAGTTACAACAAAATACAATGAAGATGATTCTGAAAGTGTCTATATCGTATGGTATAGGTGTAAGATGAGTTTAAGGACACTTGTCAAGTGTCTAAGTCAGTTACATGTCCACTTTTTAGGTTGCCAAATTTCACTTAGTTCTTATACCATTTGCCACTCAATTCTCTAGGCCATTTGTCAGTCAATTCTACTACCATATGTCACTCATTTTATAGGCTTAGTGATCCTAAATTTTCAAATGTCAACTTGTCTTGCCACTTGAAATTTTTTTCCTAGGCTAAATGTAAATATTAATTCATCAATCTCCCAATTGTAACACTTAACTCCAAATTACTAATTGTAATCCATCAATTTTTTGTGGTGACACGATGGTATGTTAAAACACATATTATTCCTAAAACCTACAAAAATCAAAATAAACTAACTTTAAACACTTTTTGAGAAAAATTTAACAAAATTTTAACAATTCAAGATCAAGAAAATAATATGAAAATAAGATAACAAAAAACTATCAACATAAATTTCTAAAAATATGAAACTGTAAAAACTTTAAAGGTAAAAACAATTAGGTTGCCTCCCAATTGGAATTTATTTTAGGTTATAAGCTTAACATCTTTCCATCGATGTAAACTTGACTGAACTTGCTTAGTAAGATGCAGGTCATTATGAGTTCTTCCTCCAACTCTATTTGTCTTTTTTAATCTTAATGAACTAATCAAATTCTTGGCATATTTCATAGTTCTTTATGATGTGCTTAGCATTGTCAATCACTTCCTTTAGTTTTAAATCTTTCCCCTTCACATTCTGTAGCTTTGCCTCCTGCATAACATAAGATATGTTTTCATTAATTGTACCAAAATGGAGGCACTTGTTATACTTACCATCAATAGGATTCTAGGATCCCAATTTCTTAAACTCTAGTTTCTCATCTCTAACCCTTTATACAAATAATTTAAGGTTTTAAAAGTATCAAAAATAGGTAGTTCCAAAATTAAAGCACATGCCTATCCTCAACTATATCTAACACAGCAAAGTACATAAGAATAAGAAACTAACTCTTACTGTCACGTCTTTTAGTATACTTACAAGATGTTTAGAAGAAAATTTTACAAATTGTAGAGAAATAGAAGTAGGTTTAAGATTGCTAACCTCAAGCTTATTTCATAGTGATAGGAATATGAAGATAATGCTTACCTATAAAGCACACAAGATATCATCAAAAATCAAGTCTCCAATAGTACATGGAATTGAGAACTTACTAATATTTTAAGCTTTTAAAGTGGTCTACTGTAAGTCATGGCCTTACACCCCTTAAAATGAATTGTAGCTTTATACTCTTCAAGTATTCATTTATTAGATATAATCTTTTTTCAAATAACTTTCAATAATTTTCTGAATTACTTATCTAATTACTTCACTTTCACTAACCTTTGAGGGAATGGTTTAAGCAGGTTACAAGGTATAAGGGAAATGTATTTAGAATCTTTCTTTCTCCTTCCTCTTAGGCTTTGTTCCCTCTCTAACAGGTATTCTCTCACCTCTATCTCCCTCACTCTCAACCATTTCCAACCTAGAGTTTTCAATCTCTTTATCATCCTTTAACATTACAACTTTACAGTGCTCTTTGGAATTCTTAATGTTTCCTAATAGTTAACTAGGTGGTCTAATAACAAAGCTAGTATACTAAGCAATTTAGGAGTCAAGCATTTTATTGTGGGTAGCAATAGAGTCTAACTTAGAATTAAGCTTTGTAATCTCCTCCCAAAATTTCTAGTTCTACTTGGCTTGGGTGGCAAGGAAATTTTCTTAATGGATTGAAGTTTTATTTATAAGAAGGGGTAGGATGGTCTCATTTAGAAAACTGGTGGTTACCAATTTTGAGGCATAAGGTTAAACTTCTTTTATAAAAGAGAATAAGGTGGTTTCTCTAACCAATATTATAAATGTTTGAAAATGGTTCATTCTTCTAGTTGGGATTTCTAATCTATTCTAAGTAGTGGTCAAACATAGATTAGTTCCCCAACTAATAGTCTATAGCTAAATGTTCTGGTGATCCATGTATATCACATATAACATTAGTAACACTAATAGTATTAGCATTCATAGTATCAAACTTTTGGTGAAAAGTATCCACCGTAGTAATGATTCTAAGCCATATCCTCTATATGCTTCATCCATTTTCATATTCATTAATGCTCCACTAGTAGCAACATCCATGAGAGATCTTTGTATTGTAGGTCATTCCATTATAGAAAGTTTGAACAATTAGCCTTTTATCTAATCTACTATAGGAACAAAACCTTAACAACTCCTTTTATTTCTTATATACCTCACATAAAGTTCACCTTCCCTCTAGGAAAAGGTGGTGATCTAGTTCCTTATTTGCATATTTTTTCCTAAAGGGAAATACTTTGCTAAAAACATTTAGAGGAGCTAATCCCTAGTAGTAATTAACCCTATTGGAACAATCTATATCTACCCTCTAGCTTATCCCTCAAAGAAAAAGGGAATAAATAGAGCCTTATCAAATCATCTGACATGCCATTTAGCTTCAATGTCTCACATAACTTCAAAAATATTGGTAGATGTAAGTTGTGGTCTTTTGATGGTGAACATCTAAACTAATTTTATTTTATAATGTATAACATAAAGGGCATTAGCTTGAAGTTGGTAGCTTCAATGATGGGCCCCATGATACGTGAGGTGATGTCTTAGATATTTGGTGCGATAAAGTCTTTGGGTGAGCTCATATTCTTTATAACCATCTTTATTTCCTCAGCTTCTATTCTCCTTTAAATTCTTCTTCTTATATGCATGTTTTCTTGATCTTAAGTTTGTCTCTACTATATTTCTAGGATCGCTAAAACTTCACATATAAGAGGGGTAATCTGTAAAAAAGAGAGTAAAATAGAACTCAGTAAACAAATAACAAAACAAAAAATAAAAAATCTTTTTTAGTCAATTTGTAAGTATGTAAATATTAATGCCTAATCCCTACAATGATGCTTAAAACTTAATTGTATTATTTTATAGCAATGGTATAGTGTAGATATAGGTAGTAATAATAAGTATAGATCCATCCCACTAGGATTGTCAGCTAACTTCCACTACCCACAAACTTAACAAATATCAATCTTTATTGGTATATGAATAAAGCAATATAAAGTAACTTAAAAATTTTAAATAGTAATTTGATCAATAATTAAGATGGACTAAACTATGAATAAACTAGATTTGGGCAAAGTTCCCCTAGGACTTTATAATATTCAATTTTACCTTTAATTATCAAATTATTATAGCTTCTTATATTAGTAAGAGTTCCTAACTTAGAATATATTCTCTCTTAAAACATATAATCAAGTTCAATCAATTGAAATATCTTTCGAAATTAGACAATGTAAGAATGCCTTAAATTACTCGGTGAACTTTGTTGATAGGTTTTACCCTAGGGTAACCATCCCCTCCAAGGTTCCGTCCTTGGTTTTAAAAAAATGTTTTTACCTTAGCCAAGGAAGATCTTACAACTTTTTCTCAAATAAATCATGCTCAACCCTCTTTATCCACACTACGAGCTAAATATATATGTCTCATCTCTCAAATATTGATGCATAAATCACATATTAAGTATTTCAATTTCATCCCTTCAATTTAATCAATATAAAAACATGAATAAACTATAAGAAAAATTACAATTTCACTAATCAAAGGACAAATAGAATTATATCACTTATTTATAGTTTGGCATTATTTATGTTTATCTTGATATATTTAAGTATCTTATGATACATACACATTTTTTAGACATATAAAATTTTATATTATTTTTTTAAAACAAATTCATGATTCATTTTTAGCTAATCAATAAATTTGTGTTAAGTTTAACAATATCACTTATGAGAAGCGACAAAATTGTCAAGCAAAACAAATAATTAAAAAGTAAAAGAATTTAGTAATTGTTGTTTTAAAAAATTATAACAAAAAGGAACCCTTTATTTTTTTTCTTGGTTGGTGAAATGAATCTTCCCTATAGATTTGCATAGTTTAGATCAATGTTGAACATTTACAATTATCTTAAATTACATATGAGACAACTATTAGAAAAATGGAAATTTTTTGGTTAAGAATCTTAAGATATAAGTGTACACTTTTTGTTAACACATAAAGCTCATTTATGCATTCACTATTTGATCAGTTTTTGTCTGCATTAATTTTTTCCTAGGAAAATTGTTAACACAACTTACTTTCTTTATATAGTTGCTCTTACTTGGAAAATAGAGCATATATTAATTATTAAGTGAAAAATATATGTTACAGTTTTATGAATAGAAAATATGTTAAGGTTTTATCTTAATTAAATATAATAAAAATTGAAAAATTACACTATTTGCTTAATTTTATTTAAATGTTTTATATAAACATTTATAAATATATTACATTTTAGTGTGAAACTATAAAGAATTTATATCAAATTAGTAAGTATAATATTTCTTTGAAACTTAAAAGCTAATATATTAACCCAGAAGGGTAAGAAAAGAATATATTAACCCAAAAGGGTAAGAATTTAAATACCTTAGAAAGCGTAAAAACTATATAAAAACAACAAATTTAACTAGACTTACTCAGTGACAAGCCATCAAAAGAAAACTAGCATATATGCTAGAACAAACAGAGAAAGCCAAAGTTTGAATGATGCCACTATATAAAGATGAGCAAGATTGAATCAAGCTCAAAGAGACATTAACAAAAACAAATAACTATTAACTACTATCAAACTTTGATCTCTAAATAATCTTATATACTATGAATACAAATTATTCTAATAATAGATCTTAGTTTAGTATACAAACTCTTATCAAATATAAGCAAATTCATCATTTTCATTTTCATATTTAAATATAAAATAGATATTTTTTTATCCTTTTACATATTTAACAACATACATGCATAATAAATTTATAATTTTTATTTCAAACTTTCTGTCTTTTATTGGAAAAGTTCATAGGAAATTGAAACAAATTAAATGATTTTTGATCATATGTAATTATTAACAACCTTCGTCATATTTTATTAGCTTTATCTATCTTTTATCTAAAATAATATAGTAATGAATTTATAAAGTTCCAATATAACATCATTTTCAAGGAACAAATAATGAAGTAAGATAAAAATAGTTGAGGTGATAGTTAAATAATATTTATAGGGGTAAATAATAATTTTAAAATAGAAGAATTAAAATAAAAAAAGGTCAAATCATAGAAAGACTTAGTGTAGTTAATTAGAACTTTGAATTTTATTCATGAAATGTAAAAGTTTAATGACGGTTAAATTAATTTGATAATAACAAATTTAAATAAAGAATGATATACATTTATTAGTTGTAAATTATCATTAAAGCCAAATAAATTTATCTACTTTAGAGCTACTTCCTTTGTGTTTGATGGTGATTAAAATTTTTTCAATAGAAAATTATAATGAAGAGTCATGCCTAGTTAAAAGCAATACTAAAAACTATAATACATCTATCAATTGTAAATGATCATTAAATTAAAATAAAATTCTTTATTATTTTTAAGAATTATTTATTATAAGAATTAGAGCAACTTTCTTTTTAGTTTTCAATCGTCAATTTTTGGATAAAGTATCTCTGCTATATATGTATACACATTATATACATTCTGGATTATATTTTATATACATTATGTACATGTCTAAAAATATTATCAATCTATTAGTATAAATAATCATCGAAGACAAATAACGTTTTCGTCTCTTTTTTTTGAATTACTTATTTAAAAATTATAGTTACTTCCATAAGATTTACCACTTGCCAAATTTTGGAGAAAGCTTCAATATTATCTTCCTTTTTTATTCAAAATTTATATCGATATTGGGAGCCTAGTTGGTGCAAAGGTTTTGATAGACAAGCTGAAAACTATTACAGCTGACATTTGCCGGACATCGTAATTTTTTTAAAATTAACATTATAAAATAATGTGTTTTTTAAATTAAGTCTTAGTATGGATTGTCCAAGCTTAGGCCTACCTAAAACTTAACTCTTCTAAATAAAATGATATCATTTTATTTAAAAAAGTTGGACCCAACTTTTTTAAATAAAATGATATCATTTGGCCAATTGATCGATACATTAAATATACTTGAATTTAGACTCATAGGTCAGTCCATTATTATCCCTAAAAATCTAGTAGACATTGCATCTTTTTTATATATAAGTTTTAAATTTTTGCCTTGAAATGTAGAAAAATTTTAAGGTTTAATTATTTCTTAATATTATATCATGTGCTCTTGAAGGTTACAGTTATTTTCTTTAAATATTTTGTAAATCGATATTCCCTAATTATAGAAAATCAACGTGAACATTAGAATCAAAACTATAGCTTAAATTGCACAAAATGAATAATATTCAGAGATTGCTTGAGAATTCGAGTAATATTTTCCTACAAAGTTTCGTATATACTTTATTATTATACTAACAACAATTTTTCTTGTGATCTTACAAGGAATTCATTAACTTGTGTTAGGTGAGGGAGGACTTATTCCCATATTGGAAATAAGTGAAGGAGGGGTTAGCTTACAACCTATAAATAAACCCCCTCCCCCTCCCATTTATATATTCAAAAGTAAAACAAAAATAACTACTCTTAGTTAGAGTAGTAAATTTTGTAAGTAAAATTTGTGGGGTGTATTTGGGTAAGGGTTTGAGAGTGTGTGAAAATACTAGTGAGTTGAGT
>JANTPM010010453.1:0-10046 GCA_025434745.1 Erythroxylum divaricatum
AAATACTATAAATATAAAAAAATATCTTAATATTGTCCGAATCACTCCGAAGTTTCATGAAACTAATGTACCCGAAAAATACCATGAATGCATGCCAAAATATCAAAGAGACAGAACATAAATCGGACTAAATTTGCTAAACATGCTAACCCCTAATTTGGGGTGTTACAAGTATTTCTAAACTCTATAATGATAAATTTGCCTTTGTTGAATATTTCCCAACTTATTTTCCTTATTCCTTTGTGGTGAAGGATCTGAAAACAAGAACACCTCTTCTTTATGGAATATTTGAGGATGGCCTCTACAAGTTACGAGACTCGCTTCAATTTCCAAATCAACCTCCAACTTCTACTACATCCATTGCTCCTTTTGCCTCTTTCTTTGTTAAATCCTATGATGTCAAATTGTGGCATGCCCATTTAGGGAACCAAAATTATCTTATTGTACACCACCAACTGAAGTCATGCAATGTTCCTTTCAATTCAATAAAAGATGATCTATTTTTATCCCACCTGTGCTAATGCTAAACATTATAAACTTCATTTTCCCATTTCTCATTCATGAGCCTCAGCTCCATTTGATCTTATACATACTGATGTTTGGGGGCCTTCCCCAGTAACCTTTATTACAGATGCTTGTTACTTTGTGTTATTCACTAATGATCACACTTGATATTCTTAGCTCTATTTTCTCACCCACAAAGACCAAACGATATAAGCTTTTCATAATTTCCATAACCTTGTTCAAACTCAATTTCACATTCGTGTAAAGGTTGTCCAATCTGACTGGGGAGGAGAATATAGACCACTACATAAATTCTTTACCAAACTTGGTATACATCACTGATTGACCTGCCCCTATGCAGCAGAACAGAATGGGTGAGCAGAAAGGAGGAATCAACCATATGTTAAAAAGAGTTTATCTTTACTTTTTCATTCAAATACCCCACTTTAGTTTTGGCCCTATGCTTTTCCAATGGCCAATTTCCTCATAAACATACTTCCTTCCACAGCTACTAGTATAAAAAGCCTATTTGAAGACTATATCATACAAAGCCCATATATGATGATATACGGATATTTGGTAGTGCCTATTACCCACTATTACATCCTATAATCATCATATACTTGAGTCTATATCCCATCAATGTATTTACGTTGGCCCAAGCCCACATTATAAAGGATACATTTGATTTAACCCAACAAATGGTCATATATTTTTCTCCTGACATGTGCTTTTCCAAGAAGATAACTTCCCTTATTCCACCACATCTAATTTCCCACTCTAACCTTCTTTTACCCATTAGCCATCCATGTCAAACCAATTTTTAATTAGGCAAACGATACAACCCTCGATTGCCAACCCTATCTCAACTTCTCCACCACATCATTTGACACCACCCTTCTCTCCTTTAGCTTCCACAAGCTCCACATCACCCTTACCACAACACTTCACCTTTTCCACCGTTAACCCATAAAATGCAAAGAACTTAGTTAATATGTCTAATGATGTTTCTCCACTTTATGTTTCTTACTTACTTGTGCAGGTGACCATAATAGAATCCTCTAGTGCCTCCACGATAATAGCCAATGTACATCCAATGATTACTCGCTCCAAAGCTAGCATTTTTAAACCTAAGGCCTACTTTGCTTCGATTTCTAGTCACTTACTCGTTCTATTGGGCCATAATCATTTGATGATGCCACCATCATTCAACCTGAGTGGAAGTTAGTTATGCAAACAAAATTTGATGCTCTTGTACATAACAAAACATAGACATTAGTGCCAGCCTCTTCCAATATTAAAGCTATCGAGTGTCGTTGGGTTTATAAAGTGAAATTAAACTCCAATGGTTCTCTAGAATGGTGTAAGGCATGTTTGGTCATTAAGAGGTATCATCAAGAGTAAGGAATCGATTATACAGAGACATTTAGCCCTGTTGTCAAGATTGCCACCGTTCATCTTCTTCTTTCAATTGTTGTTTCTTATAATTAGAGCATCAAACAATTAGATGTTCATAAAACCTTCCTCAATAGGGATCTCACTAAAGAGGTATACATGTTACACTCCCTATATTTTATCTCTTCCGCACATCCCAACCATGTATGTCTTTTAAATAAAGCCCTTTTACGGTTTGAAACAAAGTCCTAGAGCCTGGTTCCAAAATCTTAGTACTGCTCTAATCTCCTGGGTCTTCTATAATGCACAGTTATATGCATCCATGTTCATAAAATTCACCAATAATGATGTTCTAATTTTGGTAGCTTATGTTGATGATATCCTCATCACTGGTTCAAATCCTCAACTTATTTCTACACTTATCACTTGTCTAAACTCCTCATTTTCTCTAAAGGATCTTGGGGATGTATCATTCTTCCTAGGAATACAAATGTATAGAACCCTTAATGTCCTACATTGTAGTCAAGAGAAATATATTAAGGTTCTTCTCTATCGTGCACGAATGAGTAATTGCAAACCAGTGTCCACACGTATTCCAACTAGCACAACATTTTCTTTGTATAAGGGAGTACCTTTAAATGATTGGTCTGAATACAAAAGTATTGTTAGAGCTCTCCAATACTACATGTTAACTCAACATTTGCTTTGCTGTAAATAAGCTTTTCCAATTTCTTCATGCTCCAACTACACAACATCTCCAACTAATGAAACGTGTTCTTAGATATCTAAAGGGGACACCAACTCATGGTACAAGTATCATACTCATCTAAATCGGCTCTGTTTTGTTATGTGAATGCCTACTGGGCAAGCTATCATGATGATAGAAAGAGCACCGGTGCCTTTTCCTTGTTCTATGGTCCCAACCTCATCTCTCGATCATCAAATAACCAAAAGGTGGTCTCTTGGTCATCAATTGAAGCGGAATATCGCTCTGTAGCCAATGCGGCTGCAGAGATATCCTGGTTATTATCTGTTTGCAGAGAACTTCAACTAGTTTGTAAACTGCCACTAACTATTTATTATAATAATGTAAGTGTTCTCCACTTAGCAGCCAACCCAATTGTTTATGCTCAGACTAAGCACATAGAAATAGACTACCACTTCGTCAGAGACCAAGTTATGAAAGGACACTTATGGGTAAATCATGTCCCATCTTCAGATCAAATAACATATCCTCTCACCAAGGTTCTACCTATTCAAAGATTTCTAGATCTCATACCCAAGCTTACTGTCATTCCCAGAACAGTTAGTTATGTAAATACATATTGTTTCATATAGTAATTTGTTATAATAGATCACATGTGTACAGTTGTAGGATTCTTCTAGAATAATATCAATATATGACGTGTACTGTTCTTCCTCCCTATAGAAAGGAAGCTACTGTACTCCTTTCGATTCATTAAATACTATACACAAAAATCTGTTTCAAGCATTACTCGTTTCTTCTCAGTCACATCTAAAATTTTAATTCTAAAATTCCTTGTAGATTTTTTTTGGTAGTAAAACCATTATTAAAGGATTTTAAAGTGTGTTCATCAATAACTATAATAGAACCATTACTGCCTTTAATTTTATCATCAACCAGTTGATTCATTTACATAAATAACCTAGAAAGTAGAACATGAATCTCAAAAATAGCAAGAATATTCTTAACTATTTTCATTTCTTTTTGTTGATTGAAACTATCAAGGCGAGTTCCATAATCATTAAGAAAGGTTTTATGTGTTACCTAATTCTAATCTATAGTGATAGGGGCCTCTAGTAGTGGAATATGATCATTGATAATAAGCAATTTAGTGGACCTTGAAGCTTTTAGACCTTTTCCTTATTGCTTTACCATAGCTTGAGTTCTAGCATTGATGGTTGGTAAAGGAACGATTAATTCGATACTAGTGATTTGTTCTCTTAATTTTAAGATTTTTGATTAAGTTTGATAGACTTCTTAACGTTTAGTCTATCACTCATAATTTGGGGGATTGATTTTAAAGGAACAACTTTTAAAATTTATGAGGCTATATTAGGTTTAATCTAAAAGGAAATGATAAGAATTATAGTGACAGAAGTAGATAAAGGGAGAAGTATTCTTCCTGCCATTAGAATGATATAGGTACAATATATATTAAGCTCTAGCCCTCCATTCAATGAATCTCACTCTTTTTTAGCCATTTTTCTAAATTTAAGCATTTGCTACCTCCTGGCTACAGAAAGAAAGGACATAAATCTAAGCTAGATTTTATTTACGTTACTCAATGGTCCCAACTCTTCTAGGTGCTTCTCGAAGATATTCTTTTAGGATTCCTTACATCATCCTTTTATCCTCACCCTTATGTTGTGGACCTTCTCACCAAGAGTAGTGTTGCATCATTTCTCCTATAAATGGTGTAGTGTCATAGAGAGAACTCTTATGGATTTAAGTTGCAATTACACCCCTCCCCCTTCTGTGTTTCTTCTAAAGTTGTTGATATGTTACTACGTAGAAAGATTCCAAGAATTATAAAGAATACAGAGGTTGGATCAAACTTAGAGCTCATATCCTATAAGAATTATTTATGTTGAAAAAAACGTCCAACATTATATTTTAAGGAAAAAAAATAGTACAACTTACATACATTTATAATGACTAAACTAATATGCAAAAAAATAGAATAATAAAATAAAGATACTCTTAAGATATTCTATAACTATATATATATATATATATAGGTAAATAATATTTGGATAATATCTCAATACATTTTATGAAATTGGATTAACAAAATTTTAATTACATAATAGTAAAAGAAGTATGAGATAAGTTTAAATTTAAATAATATAAAAACCAAAGTTAAATTTATTGGTATTCTTTTTATTAAAATGGTCATATAATGAATAATAATAGTAGTATTTAGCAAAGACAAAACAAAATCAACAATAGGTCATAACTAGTAACCTATAGTTTTTTGCATATCCCAGCTAAGCCACAAAAGGAATATCTAAAGATAAAATGCCTAAAATTATTGTTAAGAAAAGTGTCAATTAGTCTGGTTGAACAGTAATAATGATAATGGACTAGACTAGGCTGGGTCTGCTAGTTAGGATGCAGTCTAAATCTAGTATGGATCAAGTTTGATAATACAATTTGAATTTAGTCGGATTGTCCAAAATTAGGTTATTTTAGTATAATTTCCTAAAATAATATCATTTTGGTCTTAAATTTATTAAATTTACATATCAAAATAGCATTGATTTAGAAAACTACAGTAAAATAACGTCATCTCGATGACACATTCGTAGTGTTTGAGTTCAAGTTAAACATGTGTCGTTCACCTCAATTTATTTTACTAATTGTATATACAATAGAAAATAATAACTCCATCTTTTTCACCTTAAAATTTGCCACTTTCTCAGTTTATTTTATTTTCACCTTAAATACATTTACCATCTTCATAATGAATAAACCTAAATATAATTATTTATTTTAAAAACATGAAAAACAAAATTCACTATAGTTTAAATGTTGCATATAAATATGTCAATCGACTCTTGATTCCAATTTTGAGCTTGAAAGCACCCTCAAATTAAAATGAAGATGATGAAAAAATTAACAGAGTTAAGATTGAAATTTAATCTTTTGCCTCATCATTTATTGAACAGCAGATGCCTTTATATAGGTAGGCTTATAGACGAAAGGAGAATAAGAGAAATAGAGGAGTATCTAGAATAACAAGGCAATAATAAGGAGTATCACAAAGCATTAGGTTGGGTGAGAAAAGGTGGGACTTGTCCTGCTTAGCTAGTGGATCCCAGATAAAAATCAGAAGTGTCTCCTTCGTCTTCCTCGTTTGAGAGTGTCGTAGCTCTGAGTGAGTCTTCATGGGAGGACGATGAAGCTCTTGATGTGTGTTCTTTTGATAGGCCTCAGTAAGCTGGAGTATACACATCGTGCATACCCAGCTTAAGCAAGAGTGTCTCGAATGGGCCTCTAGACAACACTTTCGTGAAGATGTCGACGAATTGTGAGTAAGAAGTGATTAGGAGCAGGTGGATGACCTTGGTACATATGAGATGACAATTGATCTCTATGTGTTTGGTGTGTTCGTGGAAGATGGGGCAATATGAATGGCCGATTTGTTGGTCACAATAGAGGTAAACTGCTCCTTTATGCGTAAAGATGAAGTCTTTGAGTAGATAGAGTAACCACTGAAGTTCACAGGTTATAGCAGCTAAGGCTCATTACTCTACTTTTGAGGAGCTATGGAAAATGGAGGCTTGTTTCTTTGATTTCTAGGAAATCAATGCAAAACCAAGGAACACGCAAAAATCAGTGACCAATTTGCAAGTGACCAATTTGTAAGAGTCCGGACACGTTGCCCAATCAGAGTCTGAGAAGGCATGAAGGTGTGCTGAGGAGCTCTTAGGGAATAAAAGACCTTGACCAGGTGCCTTTTTGAGGTATCTTAACACACGATTTGACAGCTTGTAGATGTTCAATGGTTGGTCTATCAAGAAACTGGGATAACTGTTGGACAAGAAAGTTGATATCTGGCCTTATAATGGTAAGGTAAAGCAACTTTCCTATTATGCTCCAATATCTGCCAACGTCTGTGTAGGGTTCACTAGAGGCTGTCAAGCGTGTGTTTGGAGCCATAAGTATTGGAGCTAGTTTGCAATGGAGAAAGTCAGAGCCCTTCAGGACATATAAGGTGTATTTTTGTTGTGACAAATTAATGTCAATGGAGGATCGCGCCAGCTCTAGTTCTAGGAAAAACTTTACTAGTACAAGGTCCTAAATCTGGAAGTTATCATTTAGAAAATTTTTCATTTTTTTAATTAGTGAAAGGTCGATGCTTGCTAGAATAACATCATCTACATAAACCAGTAGAATGATAAACTAACAACCTTGTCTTTTGGTGAACATGGCATGATCAGAGACAAACTAGGAGAAGTGGTCAGAAATCAGTGCAGGCGTCAGTTTGACATGCCATTGATGACTGGCCTGCTTGAGTCCATACAGGCTTTTTTTTTAAGTTTGTAGACCATCTTGAGGTTAGGTAGGAAAAGACTAGACAAAGGCTTTATGTAGACCTCTTCATGGAGGTCTCTATAGAGGAATGCATTATTGATGTCCAGCTGGTGGAGATACCAACTTTAGGAGGTCGTGAGAGCAAGTAGAACCTGAATTGTGGTGTGCTTTACAATTGGGGAGAAGGTTTCTATATAGTCCAACCCTGCTTGTTATGTAAAGCCTCGTGCTACCAGTCTGCTCTTGTAGTGATGAAGGGAACCGTCCTGATTATTTTTAAGCTTATACACCCACTTGTAATTGATGGTGGTTTGGTTAGTGGTAAGTAGGTAAGGTCCTATGTTTGATTTTTTCCAAAGCTTCTAATTCTTCTTATATTGCATTCTGCCACCCGAAATGTGTTTATTGCTTCAGTGTAATTGAAAGGGACTTTAGAACTGTTAATGGCCATAGAGAGGGATTTGTGATGAGGGGATAGATGTTGGTAAGATAAGACAGATGAAATTGTGTGTGGTGGGGTATGGGGTAGAGTAGGAAAATCATAATCCCTCAAACGGGAAGGTGGTTTTAAGTGTCTAGTAGAACGACATAGCTCAGTAGTAGGCAAAGGTAGGTCTGGTATAGATTTATTTGAATTAGATGTGGTTTGTAAGTGGTCATAGTAGGGAGAGTTTGAAAGAGTAGGTAAGATCAGATTAGGGACAGAGGGTAGATGTTGGAAGGAAAAAGTGTCTTCATAAAACAACACATCTCTAGATAGAAAGAACTATCTTATCTTCAAGTCCAATAACTTGTACCATTTGGTTCCTGTTGAAAAACCAAAAAAAAAAATATTTTCTTACTCTAGTGTCTAATTTTCCACTGTTTGCTTCTTTATTTGAGGCAAAACAAAGGCAACCGAACACTTTTAAGTGAGCAAGATTAGGATTAGCACCAAATAGAATTGAATAAGGTGATTTATATGACAAAAGTAGCGAAGGAATTCGATTGATGAGAAAAACTGCATGTAGAACACACTCTGAGCAATATTTAGTAGGAAGATTTTCTTGCATTTTCAGAGCTCTCGCCACACATAAGATATGTTGGAGTTTCCTTTCAACCCTCCCATTTCGCTAGGAACTCTGGTTATGGTTTCATGTAGAATTCCATTTGTGGAGAAAAAATTAATCATCGAAAATTTAGCCCCTTGATTGCTTCTGATGCATTTTATCTTGTTTGCAAACTGTCTTTCCACATCAACAAAAAAAATTCTAATCAAGTCCCTAGTTTCAGATTTCTGCTTCATTAAATTTACCGAGATCATATGGCTATGGTAATCTACTATGGTTAAGAAGAATCTGAGTCCATGAATAGATGCAGTATGGTAAGGTCCCCATATGTCAACATGGATGATATCAAAGCAAACAAAAGCCATAGAAGTGCTTAATCTGAAAGGTAAACGTTTTTGTTTTGAAAAATGACATATATCGCATTGTGTAACATGCTAGAAAGGAATAGATTAATCTATATAAAACAATAGTTTCAATCTGGAGTTGGACAAGTGTCCTAATCTATGATGCCAAATGTGGTTTGATTGAGAGAAGGTTTTGTTGGCTTGATGTATAGGTCCTAGGTAATATAGTCCATCAAGTTGTTTAACAAAACCAATCGTCTTGAGGTTGTGGTATCCTGAATGTCACAAGAGTGATTGGTAAAGGTTAGTTTGCAAAGAGAGGAATTTGTAAGCTAACTAATAGAAATGAGATTAAGTGAGAAGATAGGAACATATAAAGCATTAGTCAATACTAGACCAGAGATATGAACTGTTCTTATATATGTAACAAGTACTTTTTGGCTATTGGGGAGCCTCACTGTAAAATTACTAGCATTTGTATACTCAGAAAATAATTCTAAACTGCATACAAGGTGATCCATGGCCCCTAAGTCCAAGATCCAAATAGATGAAAGTAAACATGGTTTAACAGGTGAGTATATAGCTTTATCATCTTTTTTGAGTGTATTTATTTACGGTCATAAGAACTTTTCCATTATGTAGTAATTCCTTCAGTTGGTAGTACTCTTCTTGACTCAGATTGTAGTTAACCCTCAGTTGTGTGCTTTCTTTTTTATCTTCTGAGGTACAAAGGGTACTATCTAAAGAGTTGTTGAGGTGCATTTTGACTGATTCTGGACCTGTAGGCATCTTTAGACTGGTAAGTAGTTGATTTATTGTTGTTGGTTGCAAAGTTGGGAGGAAATCTATGTTTCCTGGAACAATTATCTTTCATATTCCTTAGGAGTCCATAGTAACGACATACAGGATTTTTTGTTGACTAAAATGTTTTTCTTGTATCTGTTTGAATGAGTGATAGTGTGAGAATACGAGGAAATTAGTTGTCTCTCATGCCGTGCTACCATAGAGAAAACTTTCTTAATGTCAGGTAACGGTTCTATCAACATATCTGAGATTGTATCATAGTATATGAGTCATTTAAGCCCTTTAGAAACTGTATGACATTTACATTCTCTTGATATGACTTGATGATAGCCTAGACATCATATGTGCATTGAGGTTGACACCTACATCGAGTAGTGGTCTTAGGTTGGAAAACTCATCCTAGAGAATTTTAAGGTTTATATAGTAGTCGGATACTGAGAGGTTTCCCTACTTCAGTGAATAAATTTCTTCTTAAAGGTCTTAAATATGGAAAGAGTCCGCTTGAGCGAATCTGTCTTATAGGTACTTCCACACTTCAGTAGCAAAATCTAGCCAAATAATACTTTGGACAATAGAATCACTTACAGAACACATTAACCATGATAATGCCATTGTATTTCATTATTCCCAATAGGCATATATAGGGTCATTTCTATTTGGCATAACGATACTACCATCAATGAATCTCAATTTATTTTTTTAATAATAGTGCCATTCTCATTGACTTTGACCATGAATGGTAATTTGGTCCGATCAATGGAAAGGACACTAGGATGAGAGATGAGTTTTCATTAGGATGAAGATAATATATGGAAGTTGGGTGGTCTTCTAGTCTAACATTGATTTGGTTTTGATTACCTATGATATTGGCATAAGATGGCCCTCCAG
>JANTPM010010508.1:0-10043 GCA_025434745.1 Erythroxylum divaricatum
GAGAAATAAGACTAAGTAGGCAAGTGACATGTGTCACTTGCCACTTGTCATGTTTTAAGCCCTCATTTAATTCATTTCCAATAACAATGCAATTTCTAGTTCAATTTCTCTCCAAATTCCAATGGCTCATAAATCCTAAAATCATGTATCTAATTTTCCAGTGCCATTAGACAGTCATTTCCAGTACCGAAAATTCAATCAATCCGCCACTTAGCAATTTTCCCGATCTAGAAATTTTCTCCGAAAAATTTCAGAAAAATTTCTAAAAGTCCCCCAAAAATGGAAAATGCACATAAATCACTCCAATTCAATTTTTCAAGCACAATTAGCATATTTTTCACACAAAAAACACATATGCTGGGAAATGTCATGAATGCATGTACAATCATGTGCATATACAAAAATTACAATTTATGTAAAAATAGAGGCCATCATATGCATGAACATGCCGAGACTTGTTTACACATTCATAGCCCGTCCCAAATTACCATTTTACCCTTCCTATCGGTGATGAGATGTTACATCTATTACCTTTTTCATCTATTTTCTCTAGAAGATTCAAAAAAAGTTCAACTAATTTATGTGTCACCATTCTATTAGGCCATGTGTCACCATTTTATTGGTACATACATTATCCTCCTATTGGTCAATATTTTACTATTCTATTGGTCCATGTGTTAGTTACTTTAGGCTCCACATGTCACGCATTTAAGCCTCTATATGTCACTACTTGTAAGGCTACACTTTTCACCAATTGTAAGGCTACATATGTCATCATTTGTAAAGCTACACATGTCACCACTCTATTGTTCCACATTTCACAAGTTTAAAGTGTCATTTGTCACAAATTTAAAGGGCCACTTGTCGCAATTATACTCAAGCCACTTCTTATCCATTTAACTAAGTCGTTTGTCACTTATTCCCAATGTCACATATCACCATTTTATAGGCCTTATCAACTTAAATTCTTATATATCAATTTGTCTTGCTCTTTAATATTTTTCTTAGACTAGATGCACATATCACCTCATTAATTACTCAACTGTAACAATAAATTCCCAGATTACTAATTATAATCCATCAATTCATGTTATTAGTAAATCAAAATGCAAAACATTAGGAATGCACATTCATTTTCGTTCCATACCCCAGAATATTTCAATTGAGTGCATATACTATCTTGCAATGTTTTATAAATCATGATTCATATGTGTATATGAATATTATGCAAGTGAATGAAATGCACCTAGTAATTCTTAAATAAAATAAATCATGTGACTCAATCTAATAGTTTAGTTTCTTAACAATTTTAGGATGCAGGATATTACAATAACACTTAAGGGATCAATAACTCCATTATGTCTGAAACTGAAATACATAAAAGAAACCCTAGAGTACATCTTGTCCTCAATCATAACTTGAATTAAATAACCAAATAACCAAATATAATACAAAGTTGGAGCGACTTAAGGCACTTAAGGTTGAGGATAACATCACCCTCGTAGAAAAATTCACCTATGAGCCAACAGTTAGACGAAGCTGCTTGCAAAGGCTACTATTGGGATAAAATGACTAGAACCCTGGAATTAGGGCGACTGAGGGATTCCACGAACAAAGACCAACCAATAAATGAGGGCGACTAAGGGATTCCACGCACAAAAACAAACCGACGAATAAAGGATTTGAGACATTGATCGAGAAGTTAAGGATCCCAACTAGTGATTGAGAAGTTACAGATTCCATATGGTAATTGAGAATTTAGGGATTCCAAATGACGGAGAAGTGAGAGATGAGGGAATTCGTTATTGTTAAGTTAATTAATTGCTTTATTTATTTGTAAAGTTAATAGTTTTTGTTTTAGTTAATTTAATTTGTTAGGGTAAATTAATTACAGGGAGTCTTATGAATAAAAAATTAATAATTTTTTATTTTATTTTAAGAAAGCAAGTCTTATATTGTCATTTCAAATATAACTTGGTAGTTTGAGACCTACATATGCAATAAAAGAACATAAAATTGTCAGGTTATCACTGACCTGATAGGAAACTGACGATGTCATACAATTGTCAATTTTTTAATTATTTTGAGATTATATTTAAACATTTTTTAAATGTTAAGGTTTTATTTATATTCTTTGAAACTTTTAAAGTTAAATTTGTCAGATGATGTAAACGTTAGGGTAAAAAGTTAGCCTTTTTACTAATATAGATGAAGCTATTATTAAGAATTGTAAAATAACCCCTAAAAAATAGTTCGGGTCAATATTAGGCATGGTTTATGCGCATAATTTTCTTTGGAAAGCTACTTCCCATTCCTCCAATAGGAATTTTCCACACGTTTTGCATTATTTATGCCGCTTTCACACTATAAACGCAAGCAATTGAGTGGAAAGAGTAAAAGAATACCACTTTCACACTGGTCAAAGTTTCGCACTTGATTTCTTTCCTTCCACAGCGTGGAATATAGCAAGCAAACTTATTCTTGTCATTGTTGTTTTGCATTTATATTATTGTTTTTTAAAAAATGGGATCCTTAGTATTTGTTCTCTTCCTTTTTCTCTTTATTTTTATTATATCTTATAATTTTCTTCTTTCTTTTTCGTAAAATTCATTTCAGCAAAGTTTTGACAGTAAAGCAAGAAGTCGTCCGTCTTAGTCATAACGCCTGTCCATTTGGTACGCGATTATCTCCTTCTTATTTGCGGGATAAGATCTTCTATTTAATTTTATGATATTTTATTGTGTCCCATAAAATTTTAGTCATTTATATATGCAAAATTTGTGTTTATTTATACGAGATTCACATGAGACTCACATAAATAAATAGCTGAGATTCATTAAAATTATTAATACATTATAAAATTAAACAGAAAATTTGGACTCCTTATTTACGCCTATAAAGCTAAGACTGAAAAAAGTCAGATTCAGATCTTAGGCAATAATGTAGTGTTGCGCAAATTGGAACTTTACGAAAACTATTCGTAAGAGATGACCTTTAATCTGATTTATGAATTAGTGACTAAATTTGAAGAAGCTTTTGAACACATTTTTGGTAAACGACGTGCCTTATAATTATACTCTAGCTCAAACTTGGTGAGTCTAGATCAGTAACCCAAAAAGGTTGCTTCTTACAAGACAATATGGGTACAAACTTGTCGAGTAATCTTTTCTCAAAGAACACATAGGATAGGACTACTTGACGCGACCTTTCTGAGTTACTGGTCTAGACACATTAAAAAACAGTGCAGATAATAAAGATTTTAAGATTATTAATAATCAAGAAATCACTCTATAAGGTATATCTAATTATTTTATATTTAAAATAAAATTATTTTTAAAATATTAAATAATTATTAAGATATAATTAATTAAGAAACGCTAAAGAGGCTTATGTTAGAGTTTAAAGTTTTAGTGTCAAATAACCCTAGGACACAAATGAGACGGTAAAGAGACTTTTCTGGCTTAGATAAGGTCGCAGGTTTGAATCTCCCTCATGTATGCAGCCGTTTAAAATTTGGAATTAGAATTTTGCCTCTCTTAAAGGGCCTATCTGGTTCGAACGAGGATTAGTCTAAATGTGGATGGCTTAAAGATGTCTTTCTATAATTAAGACTCGTTTTTCTATAATTAGAACTCGCCTAGAGCATTTTGGGGGGAAAAAAAAATAGTGTCAAATGATGTCAAATATATTTTAGGAATTAGTTTTAGTAGAATCTTGTTTTGTTTCATCACTATTAAGAATTTGTTGTAAATATTTGTCTTGGTTTATACAAAACCAGAGACAGCCACTCTATGAATCATTACTCCTGTACTCACTGGTCTTCTGCATAAGCAAATAAAATTAGACTAATAAATCGTTGACTGTTCCAACTTCGGAGGGCAAATTAATAAAGCAAAATAAAAGAAACACTTGCATATTAGATGGCAAAATGCGATTTCTCTTCCTTAACTTTTCTAGAATGTCGGGTTTCTGTACGAGCTCATGGGACATCTCAGTCTTTTTAGTCTCGAAACTTATTCTATTACTACTAAATTTTTCATATCGTCTTAACCTAACACACTGTGGAGTGAGAATTCAAACATTTGACAAAATTTTAAATAAATGATTTATTGATATTACTATTTATTTTTAATATAAAGTTCAACTTCTTATTTACCTTCATCTTCGGAACGGATAATCCGCTGGAGCATGAACTTCAAGTCAACCGACATTACATTATGTTTAAATAATGTTTTAAACAGAAAAAAAATGATATTTACTATTTTCTGACCTCTCAAATCCTCTGATTTATTAATCCTGTACCAATCATATCCTAACCTATCTTAGTCATTTATTTAAGTAAGACTTATATAAATAAATAATTAAAATAAATTAGAACCAGATTAATACAAGATTAACGTGGAGATGATCACATCCCGTTTTCTGGTTAAGAATAGCAATGAATCCCGAATGGCCCTTTATGTCAATTTCTGAGAAGGTGCAAGGAAACCCTCAAAAAGGCAAAACCACACGAAATACGAATAGATCTTAATTAAGTTATCTTAACATAAAATCACAGCCGTAGATTCAGTTCAGTCATGTCTCTCCACTCACACACATTTTGCTAACAGGCCCACAAAAACTGTGAAATTGTAGAAATTTCACATCACAGTCGCACCAACTTACATGGATAATAGTATTAAATATTTAATTAAACCCCGAAAAGACACGGTCAGCGCAACTCAGTCTTTTTATTTCGATATTATCATCGTCTCTTTTCTTGACCAATAAGTCACACAGGAAGCCCAAAACAATCCAATCTTTTTCTTTTACTCGCCACATCTCTACAGGCTTCTTCCTTTCTAACAAGTTACTTTGATTGAGTGAGAAGCGAAGTGGGTTCTTGCGTTTTTGTTTGTTTCGCCTTTTTCCCTTTTCTTTTCCTCTGTTCCCTTGTTCTATTTGATTTTGTGTAGTGGTTGCGATCCATGAGGGTCACAGAGGATTCATGCATGGGTGGCGATGATAAGGCGTGGCCTCCTGGGTTTAGGTTTCATCCGACGGATGAGGAGTTGGTGTTGTATTACTTGAAGAAGAAGATCTGTAGGAAAAGATTGAAGCTTGATATCATCCGCGAGCTTGATGTTTACAAGTGGGATCCTGAGGATTTGCCTGGTTTGGGGCTCTTTCTATTCTTTTATCGGTGGTTTTATGGCAATCGTGTTTGTTTGTGATGCTGACTGGTTTTGATTATAGTACTTTGTTCATTCTGTTCTTGTTTTCTGTTTTGGTGTTTGATTTTTATGTTATCTTGTATTAATTTATGTGCGTTGACTTGGTTGTGAAATCTCTTGGTTTGCTCATCTCGTTGTTGACTGGGGACTCATAGCTATGGGTTCATCTTGGGTTTCTTTAGAATTGAGTTAGTTGCTCACCCTGTTCTTTGTTTTTTTTTTTTCAATTGGTGGTCAATGATTTGAGTCTGGTTTGCGCACCTTATGAGAGTTACGTGAGTACTATACGTGATGTTTTCACTTGATTGTCTGTGTTGAGCGAAGTGTTTCAGTTATCGCTGTGATCTTCCTAATAATTGAAGCGCTGCTACTACTTTTGGGATAGTGTATTAGTTGGGATCTACATATTCACTTGACTTATAGGCTTATCCAAGGTAAACATTCAAGTGTTCTATATTAGAATCTGGTTCCTTTTGGAGTATAATACTTTGTCTGCCTATAATGTTTCAGTTGTATCAACAAATAAAACCTGTCTGACTCCCTAGAAATTGCTGGAATATCTGTCTAATACAGAGATTCTTTAGAGAGTAAGCTAGACAATGATTTGTTTCTCTTTTCTGGTTATGACATAGGTCCCTTCTACGTTTGAAATTCTTAATTTTGCAAAATCATCTTTTGAGAATTCAAAGTTGACCTGAATGCTTTAGCAGAAAAATGTTGCCGTTTGTTTATTTTTGTCTAGGCATGACTCATCATTTCGGGGGTGTAATCAATCTGAAAACTGAAAACTGAAAATGATCTTCAGGGCATTCTATTTTGAAAACTGGAGACAGACAATGGTTCTTCTTCAGTCCAAGAGACAGGAAGTATCCTAATGGCGCAAGATCGAATAGGGCAACCAGACAGGGGTATTGGAAAGCTACAGGAAAGGATCGCAACATAACATGCAATTCCAGATCTGTTGGAGCGAAGAAAACCCTTGTGTTCTATAGAGGCCGTGCACCTAATGGTAAACGAACTGACTGGGTGATGCATGAGTACACTTTAGATGAAGAAGAGCTTAAGAGGTGCTCAAATGTCCAGGTATGATGAACGATCCTTTTGTTTTGTTCCTGTAGCAGTTACATATTTACTCTCATCTATTTTGGTGATTGTAACCATTCATTATCTGGTGGCATGGTTTGTTTTTCTGATTCAGTTTTCTTGATTCTCAATGGTAGGATTATTATGCACTATACAAGGTCTACAAGAAAAGTGGAGCTGGTCCTAAAAATGGTGAACAATATGGAGCACCTTTTAAAGAAGAAGAGTGGGCTGAAAATGAAGAGACAACTGTTAATAATGCTGTAATGCCGCAGGGTCTTGCTAAGCAGCTTAATCAAGTATCCACTTTTGATAATGCTAAAGCTTTTACTGATGTCCAGCCACCACTAAATAGTCTGGAGGAGTTCATGAGACGAATTGCTGAGGAAGATGTACTTGATCAGCAAGCAATGAGTGGATATAATAATGCACCTCTGCAGGTTGGTTTTACATCTTTCTTCACAATATTTCATCTTTTTTATTCGCTGAATTCTTCCAAAATATTTTCTTTGGAATCAAGGTTATGTTGCTGGATTATAGTTAGGATGCTTTTGAAAATCTAGTGACAGCATTTCTCTTGAGTTTTGATTTACTTCTCTGTTATTAGTTATATGAGTTCTGCTATTTGATCTCTCAAAAATGAAACAAGAGTAAAACATTGATCTTTCATGTTATCTTGTCCTTTATTTTGGGGTGGAATTCACTTTAGTAATGTGTGTAAGATCTTAAAGGTTACTGGTGAAGAAGGGGCAGAAAGTACATTAGTAGATCCTTCTACGAGAGAAGTCATCTTTCCTGAGCCACCCAGGTTGTCATCTGCAAGTGGTCAGCAGGATGAAAAGCGGACCAACTTAGGTTTCGAACAGTCAGCGACCTCTAAATTGCAATTCCATGAGGCTGCTGAGTTCACCTCTGGTGTAAACAATTCCGAGTGGTCACCTCAAACATGTGAGGATTTCCTGGAAATTGATGATCTCCTTGGTCCAGAACCTGTTCCCTCCACTGAGAAAGCTTTGGAGAACTATCCATTTACTGAATTTGATGGTTTGAGTGAGTTTGACATCTACTATGATACAGTCATGTTTTGGCATGACATTGGATCTGTTGATCAGGAAGCTGTTTCACATAAACACGTAAATGAACCTGAAAATGATCCACTGAACCAAATTGCTTATCAAGAGCAGTGTTCACTGCCAAATGAAGTTGAGCCTCACTTGCTGTCAAATTCGCTGGCCAATGAGGTGGATTACCCCTTGCAGCTGCCATCAGGGGTAACTGTGGCTGACTATGCATTGGATCCATTGCAATCATTCCCAGGGATAAACATGGCTGAGTATTTGCAGTCAGAGTCATGTGATGCTAATTCTATGTCCAGTCAACTGTGGCTTAATGAACAAAGCGGTAATGCTTATATGTCCTCAGAGGCAATTCAGGGGCTTCCATCCAATCAGATTCCAGGTATATTTAACTGCTGCGATAGTAATACATTTGTTTCAATCTTCTTGTTGGTGTTCTTCACTGAACATTTTTGTTTTGGACGAAGTTGCTGTTGTCACAGTCCATCCACACAAAGATCTTGATCAGATGGATGGTCTGCAAGGCAAAATAGCCTTAAAACTGGGACTTTGAGCCAGATTCAAGAGCTCTTCTAGTACAAGTATTTCCATTTATATATTATTGAAATTAAAAATAGGAATGGGTGGTCTGATATTTGGGCATTTTGGTCATGTTCAGGTGCTGTGCACGAATCTTCAAATACTCTTGCGGGAGCTAACGTAAAGGGAAGTGGAAAAGAAGGTGATGGTGCTACTGGTTGGTTTTCTTCAACGCTGTGGTCCTTTGTGGAGTCGATACCTACTACTCCAGCTTCTGCTGCAGAGAGTCCTTTGGTAAACAAGGCTTTTGAGCGCATGTCTAGCTTCAGCAGAGTCAGAATGAATGTCAAGAATGTTAATCTCAATGCTGGTGATGTTTCCGTAGCCATAAGGAGCCCTGGTAGAAACAGATGGTTTATTTTATTATCAATATTTGGAGTATTATGTGCGATCTTATGGGTGTTGGTAGGACCTGTGAGGATGCAGCACCTAGTGGTAGATTAATGGATAGCTAATATATATCTGCTTAGCAGCAATTGATCCTTTGATACAACGTTGAAGATTTTTATATCATTAAGGGCTGCCTATATTATCATAAAATCACTTTTAACTATTTTCCCACAGATAATTAGTCCTTGTTCCACCATTCCTTCTGTCAACTAAAAGTGATAATTTGGTTGTTCAAATTTTGTCTAGGCAATTGTTGTGCATTTACAAGGGCAGTAATAAGTACTGACCAATTTATTTCCTGGGTGTAGTATTTTTTATCCTCCACATCAAAACCATAAAGACGAAGAATAATTCTGCTTCCTGTATATATATATATATAAAGTAAAGGAAATGAGATATGAACATGTATTTTGTTGTGCAATGGTAAAGAAACATTCTTGGATGGTGTAAATGGAGCATTTGAAGCGACCAGTATTTTAATTTTTCAAAAACAATTGTGGTTGTTCTGAAATGGAGCTCACCTTTGACTCCATTATTGTTCCACTTTTAATTCCTATTCGAATTGTATGTATTCTAAGCATCTCTTCTAATATCAGAATGCCTACATATAAATTAGTGGCCTTTTATATTCTTTTATTTTTTTAACTTCGTTATAATATATTATGGCATAATTTGAGGTTTCCTATTAATATTTGGAGAAATTCTCATCTATACTGCGTTTCTTCGAATAGGGAATTGTATAATATGATCTTTCTTGTTTCAATATTTTATCGTGAAGTCTGCAGCGAGATTATAAAGTGGATAGCATTAAACATCAGCGTGATGAAATTGTGCGTGGAATATCTTGTTTTTCTTCTCACCCGCTAATTGTCATCTAGGGTGAGATGTAATTGTCTTCTTGATCTTCTAAATTAAATTTTATAACACCAACTCTAATAATCTTTTGTTTATCTATTATGTCTAAGTTCTTTTTTTACTGTTTTTATTCCAAAATTATAACGGGTCTATCTTTGATGATTTTATCTGTTGACTTATTTTTTATAACATTTTTATTTATATTAAAACGTTTCTTTTAGAAAGGATCGGTTTTTCTTTATATCATACACCGTGTTGAGTTATGTGACACTTAAATATGGTTGGAGTAGATCAAGAGTAGACATTTTTAATTCTATTAACTATGCATTTTTGAAATGTATTTGTTATTTAATAGTACCAAATAATATTTTATGAAAAAATAGAACGTTATTTCTTAAAAAACATCAATTTTGGTATCAAAAAAGACATTTTATTAAAAATGATCCAAATAGTATTTGGGCTTTATGACTTTGCATAAATGTATCTTATTATTAGAAATTTTCAGCCACATTATATTTTTTAAAGGTTTCATTATATTGTAAAGAAAAACAACATGCTTTGCATAAATAGGAATCAATTCCACTCTCAATAGAGGTAGCAAAGTATTTAATTGGAATATATGTTGGACCCCGAATTTTTTTTATTTCTTATTTAATAAGCATGATTTAATTTATTTTGAGGTCTAGTTAGATTTATTATTTTGGAGTAAACATGTCAATATTAGAAGGAATTATTGTTGGAATTGATGGAATTAAAGTATAAATGTAGTAAGAATACATGAGGGTAATTTTGGTAGATCACTTAAACCCTTAAATTTTAAGGCATAAGTGGAAGGGCATAAGGGTCT
>JANTPM010010885.1:0-10023 GCA_025434745.1 Erythroxylum divaricatum
CAACAGACTGAAATAAATTGTATTTATGAAAAGGGCCCCTGTGGCCACTGTATTTACTGGTGATTATGTATGTTAATATTTTTCCACTAGTGTATGCTTATGTTTTCAAAACGAAAATTATACTAAGTTTTGACTGAGGGATGTAGCATGCCACCCTCGTAGGGCACGGACTCGGATATCACCATCGATATCGGGTTCGGGTCATACGGGAGTGGGGTGTTACATAAGGACTCCATTTCTTCTTGCATTTCTATTACATATTTTCATAATTTATAAACAATATATGAAATTATAAATGGTTCACCATCCTTATTAATCTCATATGTTTTTAATAAATTATAAGAAACCAACTATGCATAGTTTGTATAACTTGGTGTTGGCACAATATCTCTTTGACCTTTGCCTTTAGCTACTGTAAGGACTTTATATCAAGATTGGTCAACTCCATCTGAACTGGATGATGGATATGAATAAGAAGTTTCTAAAGCAACATCTATCTAAATAGAGGAGCTAGCTACCTCCAATTCTAGCTTTTTTAAATTATTCTTTACTTAATCTATCTTATAAAGGACAAAAAAAGTCCAACTTTGGATTAAGCATTGACCATTCATTAGAAGTCACATCTCTATCCTAGACACCATAACTTGTAGCCTAATGCATTTCTTAGTATATGGCTCTAAATTGCCATTATTAACATGCATATATGTTAGAGTACTAAAAATATTTGAATTACTAGAACTAACTTTCTCTAGAGTCTTAAAACCAATAGGAATTGATAAAAATTCATTTAGTAAATAGCAAACCATAGATACAACCTTTGTTGGAACCCAAATTAAAGTTTTTATTTTATCTATTTACCTATTTATTCGTTGATTTACTTTATTTTATTTTCTTAGAATTTAATGAGCACAAGTAGAAATTATAGTTATTAAATAGAGATGTTAAAATTAAATTAGTGTAATGGTCATAAGAGACAAAAAAGGGGCAAAATGGACATTACATTAAATGAAAGGAATAACTGAGTGAGCAAGAAGAATGAGGGGTAAAATGGGAAAAATCAAGACCAAAATGTGGTCTTGCTTAAAAGAAAGAAGAGAAGAATCATGGGAGGAAGAAAAGAGGAGAGAAAAACGTGAAAGAGAAGGGAAAGAAGAGAAGAAAAAAGTGGAGAGTTAGGGAAGAAGGAGAAAAACGTGGAAGAAGAAAATTTGGGCTAAGTTTAAGGTAAGAATCTTCATCTTTTCTTCTTGCTTTGGTAGAAAAAAAAAAGAGATTAAAGAGAGAATGGGTTTGTGTTGGAAGAAAGAAAGAAGAAAACCCAATCAGATTTTTTATGGATTTCTAAACTAGGTTTTAGTTTTTCTAACCTATATGAACTATAGGTAGAATGAATTCAATATAAAATTTTATTTATTCTTGATTATTGAAGATTTATGAATTTCTTTGAATATTGTGTTGAATGAAAATTAAATTGTTTTAGGAAATCAAGGAAACCTGTCCAAGAGTAAGAGGAAAGACACAATTGAGTTGGAATTTTTCAAACAAATTAGGTAGGAAATATGTTTATATTTATTGTGATAATGGATAAATTTCTTGCTTGCTTGTATGATTAATTGTTGTCTTGAATTATTGTGATTGTGGAGAAAATGTGTTATGAGTTATTACCATGTTATGCATTGAAAGATTCCATGATATTTTATATGAATCAAAAGAGGAAAGAGCACGAGAAGCATGAAAATATGAGCATATGATGAAATGAATTGAGTATAAGAATTTGCTTGTGTTTGGGTGAGAAAGAAATCATTTCGTTTGTCACGTGTAAGTTGATCTAAATTCTTCTCCTGACTACTCGCTTGTGGCATATGAGATCATAAGAAATGAACTCCTTTTGTTCATGGTGTAAATTTCGGTTTCTCTATTTCGACCCATGGAATCTCAAGCCATTATTTTGTGCATTGCATTTTGATTGTTGAACATGATATGAAATTGAGTGTTATATTGATGATTATATGCTACGTGATAAGTTTTGTGCGATAATATCTTAAACTATGAGTCTTTGAGATAGAATTATGGATAATTTGACTTGTTAGATTGAAATGAGATTAATATGTATATATATAATATGCTTAATGTGTGGCTCATTGGCTATAAGCTTATTAGCCACTGAGCTTTATAACTCAACCTATTATTTTTCCACTCCTCAGGTGCAAAACAAGAAGATCATTAATCCTTGCAACGTTGGGCAAACTCAGGGTCATTCCTATCATTTTATAGGCCTTGGTCGAAATAAAAAAAGGCCCCAATAAATCGACAATATACTTAAGTTTACATGTTTGTATGAAACATAAGTGACTTAATTTATAAGTGTACATACCCAACCAAATATTAAACGATCATAACATTAACTAATAATATCCTACAAATATAATTAAAAATAAAATAACTAAAAATAGTAACAGTAACAACAAAATAGCAATAGTAGCAATCAAACAACAATATTAGATTGCAAAACACTAAAAAAATTACACTAACAAATACACAAAGGATCATGATTTATGAAAAACAATTTCTTCGTGCATTTTTAGATGTAAAATCATTAATAATTTTTTCAAGATCAATATTATCCAACATATCCTTCTCAATACATAAAATAGCTAAACCATATCCTTGTGATATTGATGACCTCACGTAGGTTTTCAATAATTTTAATTTTAAAAAACTTCTTTCAACTGATGTTGTAGTCACAAGTATAGTCAATAGAATTTGATAAGCAATTGAAACATTTAGATAACAATCTGCAGCTTTAACAAATTCTAAAATTTCAACTAATGACATTAACTCATTTGGCAAAGTCATTTGCAGTACTTTTAATTCAAAAAAAGATCATCTAAATCTACATCTGACACATTATCATAAGAAAAAGTTGTTGTAAAATTAGTGCAACATTCTCTTAATTCGTTATCATCCAATGACATTAAATTCCTTGAATCAAATAAGAATCCAAAAATATTATCAATTGGTGTTAATTGTTCAAATCTATTCTTTAACGAAGTAATTGCCATATCCACAACAACTAGAAAGTAATTAACTTTGAGAGAATCTTCAGCTAATTGTATTTCTCCATTATGGATAATTTTATCAAATTGTTTTTTCCTAATAATACAACGTCTAGTTGGAAATGTAAGCTTTATATTCATCTTAAGCGCAAGACTTTTGGAAATATTCATACTGGAGCTAAACTCTTCATCTCTATATTTCTCAAAAAATACCATCACATCTTTTCATTATGGTAGCATTAATGCATATAGATTTAGATTGCAACTTTTTACTCACCATGTTAATAGCGAATAAAATATCATACCAAATAATCATACTAAGTAAAAATTCAAAACTCTCAAGTACACTAACCAAGCTTTATGCTTCACTCTTTGACTTGGCATCATCACAAGATCTAGATAATTCCATCAAAGTCAATCTTATTTGAGGAGCTTGAAATCTAATAGCTTTAACACTTTTTATTCGACTCTCCCAACGAGTGTTGGGCAATGATTTTATAGTTAAGCCTAAAAAATTATCAAGCAAAACCTTCCACCTTTTAGGAGAACTTGAAAATAATGCATATATACGTTGGGATTCTAATATTATCATGAATATGAATCTCATCACTCAATTTTTCTTTATGTTGTTCAAAACCACCTTCACCTAATTCCTCAAAACTCTCATTAGCAACCAAACTCTCAAAAGCACCTGTATGGAACTGGAAGAAATATGCAGGCACAACCAAACTCCAATAGCTTCACAATATATCATAAAGATATATAAATGGTATTATATCTGTGATAGAGGGAAAAAATAAATAACAAAATTTAATATCTAATATTAAAAAATTAAAAACAAAGAGTAAAAATATATTAAAAAATTATAAACTTTACCTTTAAATTATACTCAGAATTCAGAAGACAGAATTGTAAAATTTTTGCTACTAATTTTTGAGTTGGAGTCTTTTAAATACATATAATGAGAAAATAAAGAAATTAGAAGGTAAGAGTATACTTAAATATTTCAAGACTATTTATAAGTATAGGACCACAAAGTTACCTTTACATAAAAAAATACAACATTAATGACTTCAACGTTATTTAACGTTAAAGTCATTAAATGGCTATGACTTTTAACGTTATAACTTATAAGAACATAGTATCGTTATATGAGAGGGGGCCCACTTTAATAATTCTCTACTAACGTTATTTATGGTAAAGCGAAACCATTTCAACATTTTTAGCAATCTCAGTCTACATCTATAACGGCCTAGCTACAAAGTCGATCACTATTAACTTATATCAGATACATGTTTGTGCTTCATCATATAGAGGGGGCTGTTGAAGAGGGCCCCCTCTCATAATGGGCCCTGCTAGCCCGTGCCCAGGGCCGGCATTGTGTTTAGGTATAATCCAATTCGATGTCATTGAGATACATCTGAGTGGAGTGAGATTAGGGTCAAATTCAAACTTTATTTTTAATAATATTGGACCTTGGGTTGAGCTTGAATTTAGGCTGAACGACTTAACCTTGCTTGAATCCCAAATATATCAAGTATAAACGATACTTTTTTTAAGTAAACGATAATAAAGCAAATACACGCTAAAGAGAGGTGAATTGTGTGTAAAATTTTTTTCGCAACTTCTTTCAATTCGTATAATAAACAAATCCTAGTTAATGAATAAAAACAGTAGGAGCTTGTCAGAGGATAAAGGCTTTTAAGCAACAGGAACTTGTTAGGCGATAGGAGCTTTTTATGAGATAGGACTCTACTTAAATGAAAAGAGCCTAATGAATGATAAATCATATAAAAACAATTTAAAAACAAAAAGCACCAGTTAAAACTGAAAGAAACCTCTTACAAGTTGAAAACAAAATGAGTCTCTTATAAAAATGAAGGAGCATTTTTGCTAAAAAGAACATACGATTACAATATAATGTGAATTTAAAAGATAGAGAGAGAAAAATAACGTAGTCGATTTATACTGTTTTAGCATTCAACCCAAGCCTACGTCACGTCCTCAAGTATCCAACTTGAGTATTTCATTATAAGAATCCAAATATTAAATTTGACGAGTCTCTTCAAGCTCACAAGTATCTATTTTTTAAGATTCTCCGATCTTCTACACTCGAAATGTATAACAAGCTTTTAAAAGTTCAAAAAAAATGTACAATCAAAAATAAGTTCTCAAATAATAATTTCTCTCTTAATATAGTTATTTCACTTATAATAATTTCTTTCTTGATAGAGTGATTTCATTTTCTAAGGCACAATAAGGATGATATGACTCTTAAAAAGATAAACGTTGCTCAAATGTTTCGAATGCTTGTGCATGCTCGTTGCTTTATAAGTATTGTTGCTCTTCTTTAAATAGTCAATTTCTTCAACCAACCATTGCTTCATCTTAATTCATAGTTGACTTTAAATTTTCAATATCATCTCTGCTAGAACAAAAATTTTCGGAGCTGATTATTCGAAAAGGTAAGATCTTCTCAAATGTTAATAAGGAAAGTTTACTCAGAGGGTTCCTGCAAGAAAGAAAATAATTTTCATACGATTTTATTTCCTTTAAAAAATATCGTTATATATACAAGGAAATAAATTCAATGTAAATTTTGAAATATTATATAGTTAAAATAGAAATGTATTTAAACCTTGAGCAAACAAACGAACATCAATTTAAAAATAATATTAAATTAAAATTTTATAAAATAGGTTTGACCCGAGCCTTTTACAAAAAAAATTTAACTTGTGACTTAGGTTACTCTAACCTAATGCCACCTTTAATCACATGTTGCGTGTTTCCAGCAAGTGACCTACTAGAGATAAGAGACACTTTGAAAATGATGTCATTTTCAAGTGATGTCATTTTAAGCTATGCAAGTGAGTAGATAGGTCATGGTCGACCTAACCAAGATATGGGCCGAGGTCGAGCGAGCCCATGACCCGATCATTACTTCAAAATTGATGTCATTTTTGAAGTTTTTCTATAAAAAATGACAGATTGTGCCATTTAATATAAGTGATTAGCTTTAATGGGACCCCAAGTTGACCAAAGGAAAAAGGAGTGAATGCACTAATAGTAGTCTAATACATCGTTATTGAAGTTTTTCTAAAAAAAGGTTAATATTGGTACACAAATTTGGTAAATTGTAGATTGCAAAGTCAATATGTAGAACATGTACATGTAGAATGAGCAATTTTGGGTACATGCAGAACACGTACAAATTTAGTACATATAGAATACCCACTTTTGGGAAATAAGTTTAAGGTATGATAAATACCTATTCTTGGATTCACCGAGCCAATGATTTTTCCCCCACGATATGGATCCTTTAGTTTTGAATGATTTTGTATTTTTATCTTAGCTTGTCATTGCAAAGTATACATAATGTTTAAAATATGTTTTAAATAGAAAGGATAAATTTAACCACAATATAAAATAATGTTAAACATAGGAAAAAGACATGTGCTTCGTTTGAAAGCCAATGATTTACAAGTGCTTTGTATTGTTCCTTATCTACTCGATCATCTATAAGTTGCCCTAAATTTGCTTCAACAGATATGTTCACATCAAACTTTGCATTGCTCTTCACCTCATACTTCTAATGCTTCCACTTATCATCTATATCACTAATCACAACTTTCTTGACATTTTCAGTAAGTGGTTGAATTTGGAACTTCTCCTGTACCAAAAAATGTTGTAATAATTACAAGCAATAATAATGAACAAATGAACATATGTAAATGACATAAAAATCGCTACTATTTTCCACATTTCTTCCTTGTAGCTAGATGGCATTACTTTCTAGCTTTTGAAGTGAAGAGGCGCAAGCTGTGACTTTCTAACCATGCTACCTAAGAACTGATTAAACTTTCCACCTTCTAAACCAATGGGTTTATTTAGAATGTTGAAATTAACAACAATCTTTTCTCCTTTTTCAATATCCCGAACATCAAGTACACGAGTATATCCTCTATTTTTCGAACTAATTTATCATGTAGAAAATATGTTAAAAATTATAAATCGAATATAAATAAAAAAGTTAAAGAAACATCTTAGTTTTTATACCACTTAGATGCGGTTGCTCACTTGGTTCTAGAATGTCGGTCCAGTTTGAGGAGCTCCATGATGTCGTTGTTTTTGTTATTATTAAACCTGTGATTGCATTTGAGATTATACTACCTCTTCTTGGATTTGGCTTTGTGGTGGTTGTTGCAACATGGATTGGGATAATTGTTGTTGTTCAAATCCAAGTGACTGTTGCCTTGGTGGCTATAGTTGAATTTCTGAATGACTAAGGTTAGATTCTGTAGAGACAACAGTTAGAGGTGTAGTGTGCACCTTGCAAAGAAATTTATGCTTTGCCATATTCTGCAATTAAGATAGAAAAATAGATAAGTAGCTTTATCAAAACTAAAAACTTCCGTAGAAGAAATAACCATTAAAAACATAGAAGGAACATTACACCTAGAAAATGATCAAATAGGATTCAAGATACGTGCAGATGTAAATAGAAAGAACTAATCAAGAATAAAATGGTGAAGCATAACAAGCAATCTCTTCCATTGTCAATTAATTTAAGCCAAATGCTTGAAATTGGATATTAATGACATTCTCTGACTAAAACCTTTGTAATTCCCTAGCAAATTACTTGTTTGAGTCCACTGTAAATAGAGAAAATAAAGTGGCGTAGGTTTTTTTAGGAGAGAAAAATGGTGAAGATTTTAAGAACACAAAGAAGAGGAAGTGAATAGATACCCTTTAGGGTTGTAAAAAGAGCGAAGAAATTTTTTTTGGAGACCGCGCTTTAATCTTGAGATAATAAAAATAATACCTTTACATTTGAGACCTAAAATATTACACATTTTTAATTCTTATGTTCGGGTATGTTTTTAGCAAAAAAAAGCAACAAATTCATCAGTTTTTAATATCGTGCTAAACAATTTAACCACAATATAAAGTAATTATAATATTATTACAAATTTCATGTAACTAGTTAAATTATTTATTAATTTCATATTACTTCTTAAAACTAAAACATAAAGAAAGCACATATTTGCTATCAAGACATTTAATTAAATCAAAACTATTTCTACCTTTCATAAAAATAAAAATTTACTTATTAAAAAAATTTAATAGGTTAAAAATTTACTTATTAAAAAAAGTTAATAGGTTATTTATATATTTAGTTTTATAAGAATGCTAAGTCTTCCATTACTTCTAATTGGCATCCCTTTGTTTACTTTGTTTCATCGTCATTGAAAATCTCTCATATGATGATTCAGGCAAGAAACCTAACTCAAATCTTATTGCCAGAGCACTAGAATCAGTTCACGAGAAACTAACAAGCCTTTTCAATTGATTTGGCTAAGCACCACACTTTTTTCACCATATTCCAAGGTAAGTCAGATCATTTGTCAATCTGTGTTTTCTTAATTACATGCAAAGAGCATGAAAAGGTTATACGGAGAGAAGCACGTCTAAGGCGTTTAAGTAGTTACGATATTCAAAAAATTCAAAGTCGTGACTTTATGCTATATGATTTAAAAAACATGTGAGCCTAAAATAATATACTTTCTTAATATTTTATGAATTATTACAATAAAAATTGAGTTTTGTAGGTTGAGATTTTGGATCAGCAAGGAAGTACACTAGTCACGGATCAGATTCAGAAACTTTCAAAGGGTCCATTACCACATATTAGAAAGTACTCTGGTTATATTATTAATGGATACAAGTTTCACACAAAATCATGTGAAACCAAGTTGAAAACACAAAACAGTGGAGTAATGGTGATGACTGAGACAAGTAGTTATTCAACTACAAGAGATACTCATCCCATTATAGGGGAAGTTGCTTATTATGGCCAGTTGACTGATATCATCCAATTAAATTATCATGGTAGTTATAAAATTGTTTTGTTTAGGTATGACTGGTTTGACATAAATAGAGGCAGCAAAATATACAAGTTTGGATACATACTAGTTAACTTTTCACACCTAAGTCATAAAGGTGCAAATGTGCATGATGAACTATTTGTTTTTACATCAGATGCAAAAAAAAAAAAAATTATGTCAGACATCTATTGCATGAAGATTGTTTAGTTGTGAAGCATGTGACCACTAGAGATGTCTATGATATCGAAGATGCATTAGGAAATGGGACAGTATAGCCAACTGAACAGATTGGGGTTGAAGATGTTAATGGTGCCACATATGATGACTTTGTTGAATTGTGTTGTTTTACGGTTAAATGGTAAACCATTTAACCGTAAATTTTCTGAGGAACATAATAAAAATTGAAAATAAAAAATATACATTACATATATACCTCGATCTTTCTTTTTTATGTAATTATTAACTAACATTGACTACTTGATCAACATATTTTATAAACTAAAAACTTTTATAATTTTTTCGTTAACAACTTACATAAACAATACTCCCTCCTATTCAAAATAAAATTCGTTTTAAAGAGATGCACACTTATTAAGAAAAATAATGAAATGTTTGATATACCCTTATTAATGGTGTTACTCATGTGAGAGAAATTACATATTGAACTGTCTTGAAAATGCAATATGTGTAATTAAGATGTGAGAAATTAAAGGATAATTTTGGAAGTAAGATTATAAACATGCATGAAAAGTCAAGAACGATTCTTATTTTGAATAATTAAAGTCTCTCTAAAACGATATTCATTTTGGATAGGAAGAAGTAAAAAATTATACTTAAAAAATTAATAGTACTTTCATATTTCTGGTTTAAACGACAAAGGGTCTTCCCAAAGTGAAGGATCACGCCCAATTGCCTAGACATTGACTAGTACTTGAGTGCTCTTCGGAACTGTGTAACCCATAATTTTGCAGGTCTCGGCTGCACAACGTGGGAGGAGAAATGGTCCAGGTGGATGCAATCTCAGTGTTTCCTTCAAGCATGCATTCAGGTATGGAAGTTGAGAGACATGAGATTCCTTTATT
>JANTPM010011012.1:0-10015 GCA_025434745.1 Erythroxylum divaricatum
TAGCATAATTAATAATAATTTAATTATGCTACACTATAACACAATTAATTAATTGTAATTAGGCAGAAATTGACTTGGAAAAATTGATTAATATATAGCTTGATTTATTTAAGAGGGTATAATTGACTTTTTATTTATACATATTTAGCTGATTTGTGAAAACGCTACTCATGTGTAGCTTTTCAAATTTCAGCTGTTGGAGTTCCAACAGCTACTTTTATATACTCTTACCAAACATAAAATTCAGCCGTTTGACATAGTCAAACAGCTGAAAGTCTTAAATCAACTAAAATATAGCTGATTCAAGGTTTACCAAACGCAGCCTATGTCAATTTGCCAACAAAATGGGTTGGAGCTCATTTTCTAGACTGCAATACATCTTAACTTCAAATGATCGAATTACACAAACAAAAACTAAAAGTAGCTGTGGATTCCTTGGTTGGATTTACATATAAAAGGCAACTTCATCCGTGTAATAACATCTAGCCACGTTCCCATCTTTGCCTTTTTAACATGCAAAAGCAACAGATGGATTGGCTCAGTTGGCAACCAAGTGAGAAGGAAAACCACAACCCCATGTGAGGTAAGGGTTTTTCTATTAATATGTACAGTTCACAGACCATAAATATTCTGTAGATAGGCAGAGGTAGGCGTGCCACATGTCCTGCCTAATAAACAGATGGGCTGGATGGATGGAATAGAAACCATTTCAATTATTTCATCAAAACTAAATAGAAATTTGACATACACAGCTTTAGTGGAGAAGGATCCAGACTAAAAGCTTCTCTACTTGAACAGATGATGTGATCCCACCATTTTACAAAGGACCCACCAAAAAAGACGCTAGTATCACTCAATGGGATAGACAAGCGGCTATAATTCGAATCTCTGAATGTACAGAACTAATCATTGAGGGTGTGGTTGTTCCCCAATTTTGGCGAGGAAGGCTTGGCCTTTTTTTTGGTTTCAACTTCCAACTAAACAGCAGTTGGTTTGCTCAAATATAGGCTGCGTTTGGTAAACAGCTTATAAGCTGTTTTTCAGCTGATTGACTCATTTTTAAAAGTTTGATCATATTAAAAAACTATTCTAGTGTTTGGTTATGAGCTGGTTGGGTTGGTTGATTCAACCCAACCAGCTCTTTTATAAAAAGCTCCAGCGAGGAGCGTTTTTACACAAACAGCTGTTTCAGCTATTTGTAATGACCATATAAGGCTTGACTACTAAGGTTAGGAGCGTTTTTACGCAAACGCTGGTGACGTGCTTTTCATGGTTTTATTCTTGTCCTGACGTTTCGTTTTCTTCTTCTCCGTAGATTAAGTGCTACATGAAGCAGTTGTTATCAGGACTTGAGCATTGTCACTCAAAGGGTGTAATGTATAGAGATATAAAAATTGATTATTTTATTAAAATTATTTAATTAATTTATAAATTATAGAATCCAGCCATTTGTTTGAAAAGACTCAAACACCACTCATATTCATCATCCAACAATTAATAATAATAATTAATTTGTAAAATTTGTTTTCTATATCTTAATTAATTTAAACATTTTAATTTTTTTATTTATTTGAATAATTCAAAAAATTATAAATCATAAACAAAAATATATTAAATTTTGATTAGATTAAAAATTTTATTTAACTCTAATTTATTAATTCATTAAATAATTTATTATTCTTTATTAAGAATATCCAACAAAATACTAAAATATACAATATTTATATCCTTACATTTTTTTAATGTCATGTCTTTATAAGTCATTTTACACATATTGCATATAATTAAATAAAATAAAAATTTAAATAAGTAAAAATTTACTGAAACTTTATCCAAATTATTCTCTAGCAAGCTGTCTTCTTACAATTTCTTGACATACTTTTGTTAAGGCAATTCAGTTATAGAAATTATCATAACTCACTAGATAAATTTCCTGATTGAATCTTGTTTACAAGATGACTTTCTGAGGTATCAATATGTACAAACAACTTATTGTTTATTGCAACATTCATTAATTGCAATTCACAACCTTTAATTATACCTTTACCTCTTTTTTTGACATTGATATTGGAACCTAACAACAAATAAATAATGATAAAAAATACTCATGAAACATGTAAATATATATTTGAGCACAAGTCTATTTGTAGGTGTTAATGATTAACAAACCTACAGATCCCTTAATACTAGTTGAGGTAGATGGAGGTTGTTACTGACTGGGTTCATTGGTGGATAAAGTTGATTGTTGTTGCTAGTTATGATTTGATTGATTTGGTTGTTGTATTGGGGGGCTGCTGGGGAGGGGGCATGGGCGCAATTTTGATACTTGCCAGCCACCTTCTTTCCTTTGTTTCTTCCAGGTGTCATTATATTAGATATCTATAACTAAAACATCAACAATTCACATTAACATGACTCATATGTCAACAATATGCATAAACATAAGTCAAACATCAAACTCAAACATCAACAATATGCATAAACATAACTCAAACATTAACAATACATATAAACATAACTCAAACATCAACAATCCGCATTAACATAACTCACACATTAACAATCCATATTATCATAACTCGAATATGAACAATATGCATAAATATAACTCAAACATCAACAAATAAAACCCAAACCCAACTACTTATGTATTTCATACTTCTATTCATCATTGATTCAAACAAAACTCAAACACAAATACTTAAACTATGAAAGTAGAACATAAAAGCTAAACAAAAGTTGGACAACTTACCTAGACATATGTTAAACTAGAGATAGCGAACAAAAAAGTTAGATGATTGTTGACACTCTTCAACACAAAATAATGTTTAGGAAAACGACGATTTCGTATGTAATAGAGTACACTTGTCCAATGTCAATATAAACATACACTATAGAAAGCGACAATAAAAAAATTCGTGAAGGATAAGTAATTATATGTTGGAACTATTCCTAAATCTTCCCATAAACATATGAGTGATAATTCATATAGTGGAACTATTCCTAAAGCTGTTGTTGTAGCCAACCATACAACTAATGTGAACATTTTTTGTACAACATTTTTTTAAATATTTTCATACAATCTTTTTCTAATGCATCATACATATGAGTGATAAGAATGAAACCTCTTAAATGAAGAAAACGATGATATGTTTAGTTTTTGTATTGTTAATAAATTTGGTATTTTTCATCTTCCTCTTTCAAAACCAAAATGAAAATTACCATTATTAAAGTAAAAAAGTGTGAAAACATTAGATTAAGAAGCTAAAAGGATTTGAAAGAAGAAATGGTCATTGCTCTTGCATTATCTTTTAGATCCTACTTTTACATTTGTCCTATTTATTTCATATGTAGTTTATGCTGAAATTTTAGATACCTAACTTCATAGTATTAGTTTTGTTTTATTTTATAAATCATAAGTTTGAATTGTAGTCTTTCAGTGTACTATTTGGATTCTTGCGTATCAATAATTGCATTAGGATGACTTAGTGCCTGTTTGGTTGAGCTTTTAGAGGGTAAATAAATACTTTTTTTTTACCATAAAAGCATTTTTAAGAAAAATTAGTGTTTGAATGTAAAATAAAAAAAGCACTTTTTTAGTAGATGTAGTTTTTTTAGCAGCTAAAATACAACTTTTTAAGAAACTTAAATTTCGAGCTTCTAAAAAAGTACTTTTTCAGGTAGATTTTTCAGATCAATTAATAAGTCTATTTTTAGTCCCATTTGTCCTTATGTTTTGCGCATAATTCCTGCAATATCCACAAACATCTTCACTTTCTTTCACATACGAATTCTGAATAAGATGATTAAGTGGCATTAGAAAGTCCACGAAGAGAGTTATAACTTTCATGTTTTGAGTTTTTAGTGATTCTGGCCATAAGAGTCCAAAATCATCCTAAAAATGAACACTACTGCATTGATCTAACCCAGACTCGCGAGATCACTACACAATAATTAAGAAAGCTTACTAAACCAACTTGGATTTGAAATATCAGCTGAAAGGACACTTCCCTTAGCCAAGAAGACTCTTATTTGGATTATTATTATTTTCCTTAATTTGGTATTTTGTTGTGGAGATAATTTTTTCATATCTTTAGGAGATTTTCTAGGTTTCTAATTACTGATTTATTATGTGAAAGAGGAGGGGAAGAAATCTAGGAAATTGATACTCAACACACACCTCCCTCTTCTCTTTTAGTTGTTGGGGGTTAAAGGAACTTTAATTTATTGATCTTTTATTGCTTAGTGTTGTTGTTAGATTAGGTCTTTTGAGTTGGGCTTAGATCGTTTAATAATTAAGGTTGATTGGTTCGTTAGTGTTCTTTGTTAACCACATATGAGGAAAAATAGAAAATATTTGTTTCCCTGATACATACTCATAGTGGAATTTATTATCATTGTATCAAATTAGTTTCCGTGGTGGATATTTTATTTGGCCAAGCTAGTTATTATTGACTGCCTTTAAGCTTAATCTTATTAGCTTTACATTTTATAAGAATAAGGTTTTTTTTATAACCCTCGATAAGCTCATTAAATTTGACATCATTTCTAGGGAAGGGTGGTTTTAATTGATTTTGTATGTTTTTGCTATGACCTCCTATTAAAAAGTCATATATATATATATATATAGTTAAAAATAAAAATAAAAATCATAATTTTAATTTTAATTATCGTTAGCATTTTTTCTCGTCTAGTAGAATTTTTGATATGTTTTTAGCTTGAAAATACTTTTGTCTAGAGGTAGCGAGCATTCTAAACAAAAATAATTGACCATTTGGATCATTAGCCTTGGTGGTTTTAGGCCAATTTCGATTAGTTTTTAGGAGTTTTCTGTAGTTTTTAGTTTATGATGCAATTTTTAAATTTTAAATTTTTTGTGTTTAATTTTCTTGATTTTGTTTTGGTACTTAAGTTGTGCATAATACTCGTTCTTCTAATTTTGGTTTACAGTTCGATCTAGAGATTGAGAAAACTGTAAAGAAATTAAGGAAAGCAACTGGAATAAGAAGACACGAGATCGATCTTACTGGACTTGATTTGTTATTTGCAAGTGATTTAGGTTCTAAAGAACAAAGAGATATGGCTCAGACTTTGAAGGAGCTTACTACTCCTAATTTGGAACAACAACCCTTATGCATCACTTTTCCTGTAATAAATAATGATGTTCATTTAAGTTGAAGTTTGGACTAATCTTTTGCCTACTTTTCATGGTTTGCTAGGTGAAGATGCAAACAAACATTTGAAGGAGTTCTGTTTGATATACACAACTATGATAGGGGTAACAGATGACCAAATCAACTCTTTTTTCCATTGTCATTAAAAGACACAACTAACAATTGGCTCTATTAATTACCTCCTTGTAATATTACCACATGGAATGACATGAAGAAAGCATTCTTGGAGAAGTACTTCCCAGCATCAAAGAGCTCTAACATTAGAAAAGAGATTTATGGAATAAAGCAAAAACAAGGAGAGTCATTGTACGAATACAAGGAATGTTTCAAGAGATTATGTGCAAGCTACCCCAACCATCAAGTTAGCAATCAATTACTTATCTTGTATTTATATGATGGATTTTTAGCTATACATATGAGCCTAATTGATGCAACCAGTGGAGATGCCTTAATGAATAAGACACCTGAGTTGGCTAAAAATTTAATTAAAAACATGGCAGCTAATTCACAACAATTTAAAACAAGATTAGACTCATCTTCTAAACATGTTAATGAGGTGAAGGCTTGCAGAATTTGTTTGGTAGTTAGGCACTAAACTAATGTGTGTCCCATGCTTCAAGAGGAATCTATTGAACAAGTTAATGTAATGGGTAGATTTTCGAGTTAACCACAAAGGAGATATGATCCCTATTCAAATATGTATAATCTAGGATGGAGGGATCATCCTATTCTTAGTTATGGAAACCCATAAATAAATCAATCACATCCAAAATTTTCAATAATACAAGTAGCCATATGTCTCAAAAAAACAACCATCTCAACCCTTTAGTTATAATCACAATTCAGAGAGTTAAGGTGCAGAGAGAATAACAGAGAAGATGAGAGAAGTTTGCTTAGGGTATACTAAGTGATTCTTGAGCGTTGATCTCGTGTGAAGATGAACAATCGTACGTTAATACAAGAAGTGTGATCGTTTATGTATCTTCTGACAGATCCATACTACCATTTGTCAAAACTTCAATATCTATAGATTGGAGATATATGGACATTCTCTCTTTCCAAAATGAGTAGTTGTTTCAATTGAATTAAGGAGGCTTTAAGACAGATTATCCTTCAAAACTTCTCAAGGTGTTTGCCATGATCATCACGTGTAGTAAATCACAATAAATATGAAACATCGCTATGATACCAAATGATAAAACAAACACATGCAAGAGGGGGGTGAAATGTGCACGAATCAAAAACATTTTTGCAAGTTATTTTTTATTTATATAAAGACAGGGGCATATTACATCTCAATAGATTACCTAAACTCCGATTGATAGATTCAGTTTGGCCATCTGTTTGTGGATGACAAGTGTTAGAATACTTTAATTCAGTCCCCATATTTCTCCGCAAAGTCCTCCAAAAGTGTCCCATAAACTTCGCATCCCTATCGGAAACAATTAAACTTGGTACACCATATAGTCTCACCACTTCTTGAAAAACAAATCAGCAATATGTGTAACATCGGAAGTCTTGAAACATGGAATAAAATAGACCATCTTTGAAAGCCAGTCCACCACAACAAATATAGAATCAATTCCCTTTGTTATCTTTGGAAGTCCCAAGGCAAAATCCATGCTCAAATGAACCCAAGGTTACTCCGGTATTGGCAAAGGAGTGTATAGACTCGTATTTTATGAAGTTCCCTTACCAAATTGACAAGCTGAACACTATTTCACCATTCTTTCCACATCTCTATACATACTTGGCCAATAATAACAATCAAGTACCACTGCCAATGTCTTATCTCTACCAAAATGTCCTCCTAACACATTATCATAAAGTTCTTGCATAATTTGTTCTCTCATAGAACCTGCTGGAATACACAATTGATTGCCTTTAAAAAAATAACCATCATGCAACATATACGACAACAAATATGCACTGGTTGGTCCTTTCAAATCCTCAAAAAATCATTTTGAAATATGGGTCTATTTCATACTGATTTTTTAGTTCTTCAAATCCTATAACTTAAGTACTCATCACTGCCAAAAGTGAAGATAACCTAGTTAATGCATAAGCTACTTTGTTGCATTCACCTATCTTGTATTTCAAAGAAAAGTTGAATTGATTAAGAAAAGAACTCCATTTAATATGGCATTCATTCAATTTTTATGAGAATTCAAGTAGCGTAGAGCTTGATAGTCAGAATAAACCACAATCTCCTTATAAGCTAAGTAGTGTCTCCAATGATCAATAGCTCTCACCAAAGCATAAAACTCCAAATCATAAGTGGAATATCTTCGCTTAGCATCACAAAACTTCTCACAAAAAAATTCTACAGGCCTCCCTTCTTGGCATAGAATAGCCCCAATTCCAACATGTGAAGCATCAAATTCAACAAAAAATAACTTCGCAAAGCCCAATAGTGCAAGAATAAGTGCTTCTGTCATCAATGTTTTAATTCTTTCAAAGATTTTTGTTCTGAATTAGACCATTCAAAGCTGTCTTTCTTCAAAAATTCAGTTATATGATTCATTATAGCACTAAAATTCCTTATAAACCTCATGTAGAAAGAGGCCAAACCATGAAAACTTCGAACATCTTTGATGCTTTAAGGTCCTGGGCATTCCGTGATGGCTCAAACTTTCTCAAAACCTGGTTTTATCGCTTTAGATGAAACAACAAACCCCAAAAACACAACTTCATCACATAATAATGTGCACTTCTTCAAATTTATAATAAGCATCTCCTTAGCAGCACCTCCAAAACTTGGTGCAAATGAACCAAGTGTTCTTCCTTGCTCCGACTATAGATTAAAATGTCATTGAAGTAAACAACTGCAAAAGAGTTCAATAATGGCTTAAGTACTTCACTTATGGTTCTCATAAATATACTAGGTGCATTAGAAAGACCAAATGGAATCACTAACCACTCAAAAAGCACGTTTGGTGTTTTAAAAGCTATCTTCCATTCATCTCTATGCCTCAATCTGAATTGATGGTACCCACTCTTCAAATTAATCTTTGAAAACATTTTATAACCACCAAGTTGATCAAGCATATCATTTAAACGAGGACTAGGAAATCTGTACTTGACAATTACTTTGTTGATAGCACGACTGTCAACACACATTCTCCAAGAACTATCCTTGTTTTGGAGTAAGTAAAGCAGGACAAGCACAAGGATTTTTACTTTCTCACACCAGCCCCTTACTAAGCAATTCACTAACCTGTTTTTGTATCTCGGCAAGCTGTATAGGTGGCATTCTATATGATGACAAATTAGGAAGAGGTACTCTAGCCACCAAATCAATAGCATGTTGAATGCTTCTTATGGGCAGTAAACTTGGAGGCAAATCATTACTGACCAACTCCTTGAATTCCTTCAACAATTGCTGTATTTCAGGAGGTTGTTGAATCAAATTTCCAACTTTTTCATCCTTCATAACCTTACTAACTAAAGCATACACCATCTCTGACTCTTCACATTTTGATTCAAACCTTTTAGTTACTATATATCCACTAACCTTGCCACCTTTTGAAGATTTAGAAGTCTGTTTGGCTTCTTTCTTTAAAGGGTGTAAGGTGTAAGTATTATTGCCTTTACAAAAAGTGTAAGTGTTTTGGTTTAGTGAGGTGTTTCATGCCATGGTCATATAACCAAGGTCTGCCCACAAGAATATGGCCAACATCCATAGGCACATCATCATATAAAGCTTCATCATCTAGATTTAAACCTATAGTAAATTTGACTAAGCATCGAGAAGTGACTGGAATCTAATGACCTTTCTTAAGCCAACTAATCTTGTAAGGATGAGGATGCCTTTCAATGGTAATTTTAAGCTTTTCTATTGCATCTTTTGAAATAAGATTATCTATGCTACCTCCATCAATAACTAGATTGCACACTTTACCTCCAAAATTAAAACAAGTTCAAAATATGCTATGAAGTCTCCAATCTTTCCTTTTGCACTTGTTAGTGGCTGTCATTACTTGTCAAACCATTAAAGATTGTCCTTGAGCTGGGTACACATCTATATCCTCACTTTCTTCCACAGCATCTTCATACATAGGGTCTAACACGTCCTCCTCTTCTTCTTCTAATTTAGCAAGGATCACCCTTCACTCCAGACAAGCATAAGATGCATGAACTTTTTTTCGACAAGTAAAACACCGAATCTGTGAGCTACTGCTAGCTTTAAAATTATTAGAATTAGAGGTGTTTGTTGCTCCAAACTTCATCAAAGGCTTCCCTTTTCTATGTTGCTCATATTTCCTCCATAATTAGCTCGGTTCATATTGGCAGTCTCACGAATGTTTCTGAGGACTGATTAACTTGTTTTTTCATTGTGAATAGCTCCGACACTCCTCTGAACAGTTCATCAGTTCTTCCAAACAATGGCCTTGTAGAACCATATCTCCATATTGATTTTTCTGCCATTAAGGCGTGTTGCCTTGCTTCCTCAATGTTAAACAATCGAACTACTCCCATCTCATCCCTAATTAATTGATTCAAACCTACTAGATATCGAGAGTTTAATTTTTTATTAGTTTTACTCAACCCCGCTCGAATTGATAGGTTGTTAAACTCAGCCGTGTATTCCTCCACATTTGAGCTCCTTTGTCTCAATGAATGGAACTTTTCATACAATTCCATTAAGTAATCAGCTAGTAAAAATTGCTTATGCAAATTTGCTTTCATTTGTTCCCAAGTGTTAATTTTAGGCTTACCTTGTCATGCATGCTGCTTCTCAACTCGCTTCCACCATTGAAGTGAAGTGCTCTTCAATTTAAGCTTAACAAACAACACTTTTCTAGCTTCAGCCATAGGTTTCCATTCAAAATAAGTCTCTA
>JANTPM010011153.1:0-10009 GCA_025434745.1 Erythroxylum divaricatum
CGAAGTTCTTTAGAACTAGTTGTATGTTGGATACTACCAGAAAATGTTAAGGTGTTTTTACTGATCTTATCCTGTGATTAAAACGTTTGAGGAAAAATGTGTAAGCCATATAAGTAACGAAAGTAAAAAGAATTTTGAGGAATTATAACACCAATGATAATAATATCATTTGGAATTTCAGATTATGTAGTATACAATGATGTTTCTCATAAGAGAATATGATGAAATCTAATGCAGCATAATAAAGTGATTTCATATGCATTGGGACATTTAAAGTCTTATGAGCTGCTTATTTGATACAAGATTTATAACTTGCTGTTATAGTGACTACTTTGAAGGACTGGAGACATTATACGTACGGTGAAGCATCTTAGATCTATATATAAATATACAGATCATTAAAGTTTGAGGTAAGTATGAACTTTGAAAGAACTGAATATAAGGTTGATACCATGAATAGAGTTACTGAAAGATTTTGATTAAGCAAATGAGTATTTTCCATGTAAAGCTAGTGTTATAAATTGAAACATTGAACAGAAAATTCAATAATGGTGTAACACAAATTCAGGTATTGAGGTTACAAAGCCAGGTGCAATGAAAAACATATAATGTTGAGATGAATTTTGGGCAAATCAAAGTACTCATAGCTATTGAATTTAAGATCGGTTTAATGTGAAAAGATTAGCAAAGCCCAAAAAACATTAGCAAAGCCCAAATTGAGAATTCAAAAATTGTGGACCTTATTAAGGAATCAAAAATGAATCCCAATTTGAGTTTGAATTGGCAAAAGATATTTGGTGACTAAATCAAAAAGAAAGTATACCTGATAAAGATAATTGAACAAAGAGATTACTAGATAATTGAACAAAGAGATTACTAGAGAAAGCTCAAGTAACAGCCCAAGCTAGACATCCTAGTAGGAATATGCCAAATAGTATTTAACTGCTAAGGATGTAGAAACAAGTGACCGAGTGTTTGAATTGTCAACAGTCTTAACTATTGGGAATATGCTTAAAAACTTATATTTTGGAGTTCATAGGATGATGAGGTTAATGCACGGTTTTAATTGAATTTAAGCATATCAATCACTATTATAGTGATATCGTTAGGATACTGTATGAGGCGTTATACGAAGAAAAAGGGATGTTAGCCTTTACATTGAAATGAAGAGGACCCAAAAATGATTAAAAGCCAAAATTGATTCGAGATACTATTAGTGTGTGAAATGAATCTGTAATAGAAATTAAGTGACTTATGAAAGATGAATGAATTGATGTATCAACATCGAGGTTATGGAATATAGTGAGACAGACGTTAGAGTTAATTGTATTAGCACTAAAGAGTTGTGAAATATCAAGCAAAAGATGAGATACTTCAAAGAGTATCACCTTTCAAAGGTGTACTTAGATAGAGATAAAGGTGTAAACAAGTTGGGAAAAAGGGAGAAAATAAGCTTAACATAAATTGGGCCATATAAAACTATTGTGAGAGTAGGACCATGGATTTATGAGTTAGTGTTACTAATAAAAGGATGTCTTAGATTCATAATATGTGATATGTGATTATGCTAAGAAATAATGAGATGATCTGACAAAGATGTATTGTCGGCTTGCAAAGTGAAAATTTTGAATAATTTGAGATATTAAGGAACTAGTTAAGATAGTGAGTGATAAAATAAATGATTGAAAGATCTAGTGAGTCTATTGACTATGGTCAATTGGGTGAAAGTATTCGAGTAATGAGGTTACATGGGAAACGGAGGAACATATGAGGAAAGATTACCCCTGCCTTATTGATCTATCAGATATTAATTTCGAGGACGAAATTTATTTTAAGGAAGGGAGAATTGTAACATCTCGTTACCCATATTAAGGCTCAAATTGTAAATGTGAGAAATTATGGAAAAATTAGGAAACACTTTTCATGCTCATGCATTTCATGATATGCACATATATGTAAATAGTGAATTTTGCACACATCAAATGACTATGCATGTATTCATTGACATTTCCGGGTATAATTGTTTGTAAATGTGATTTTATTGAAAATTATGGTTTGATTATATTGAAAATTTGATTTGGAGATTAGAATTCTTGATTTAGAATTTTTGGAGTTTTTGGGAAATTTTTTTGAAAAGAATTGGGAGAATTTTTAGACTAAGAAAAATGCTAAACGACAGAACAAATGATAAATGATACTAGAATTTACTATCAAATGGCGAAGGAAATTTTTGTAAATGACTTTAGGATTTATTGACAAGTGTCAATGAAAATTAGGAGACAATTAGAATAGAAATTAGATTAAAGTTATAAGAATTGGACATGTGGCAAGTGACGCAGCAAGTGACATGCGTCACTTGCCAAATGTTTACTGAGCATGCTTTAGTATTGTAGCCATAACTTTCTCTCTAATTATCCAAATGAGATGATTCTTGATTTGGATTAAATTAGAGATATATGGCTACATTTTTCATAAAGAAGTCGAATTTAAATTCTATCTTGAGGAGTATCAAAATCTGACCTAAAGTTTAAAAAACTAAGTTTGCATCTGTGGAAGTTTGCCACAACAAACTTTTGGAAATTTGCCGCAGCGTACTTGAAGGCTTTAAGTAGGATTTCTTTCAGGAAAAGTTCACTGCGGCGAACATGTGAAAATGTCGTGAGAATTCCTTTCTGGAGGAGTTTGCCTCCATTGAACATGGTTCAATATTTTGGGTATATCTTTTTCTGTAGTCATTCAAATGGACTGATTTTTTATTTGGAGTAAACTAGAGACATAGGGCTACAAAGTTTATGAAGATATTGAATTCTAAATCAGTATTTAAGAATTTAAAATTCTGGATGGAAGTTGAATGCAGGGAACTGTCTCAGTATAAGAACATTCCAAAGATGCTTATGGTATAACTTTCACATTACTAAGCTAAATTGAGTGATTTTGGTGTCAATAGAAACATAAGACATGGAGAACAAATTTCTAGAAGAGAGTATGATCAAATTTTATCATTTTCACTTTCTGATTGAACGTGAATAGTAGACCAAAAGTGTGTCATGGAAAAATCTGAAGTGATTCAATGAGAAATGAAATGTGATTTTAATGGTTTTAGTAAGACGTAAACCTAAATATAAATTTACTTAGATGAGTTTTGATATGGGAATGATTTTGTAATGAAATTAAAGGAAAGATACTCGGGATTGTCATGAGTATGCATGGTACATATTTTATATACACACTTGTGCATAAGGGAATGTTTACGATTGTGCAATTATTAATATGTGTGCATCGTGTGTTTGGCCTATTGATGTGCAGGATGAATGTCTGCATTCAAATGTTTCCAGATATTGAAGCTAGTGCTAATCTGGAGCGTACTGTGAGTAGACCGAGATGGTCTCACTTTATTGTTTGTTATTTGATTTTTGTATTAATTGACTACTGATTCATTATATGAATGTGATTGATTGTGATGATTTCTGGACAGAAGGTCCAGTGAATGTGATGTATTAATGAAATATTGAAGTGCTACTTGTATATGAATAAAATGAAATAAATGTGCATAATACAATTGTTAAATGCTAGACCACGATCCAATGACAAGTGTGTTTTTGAATGTGCATTTGCATATGAATGAAAGTGGGATTCTCAAATTTAATGTTGAATGCTGGACTAAGATCCGATGATATGTGAATGTGAGTGAATAGGAATATGCAAATGTAAGTGATGCATTCTATGTCATGAATGCATGAAACATAATGACTGTTGTGACTAGAGCAGCCACCGATAAGAGCTTAAAGCTCAACGAGTGAAAGTGAGCCAAGAGCTCAAAATGATTTAGAGCCTTAGGCTCAACGTTTAATGAGCCCTATATGGGACAGTTATCAATGAGCCCTATATGTGACATTTTAGGCACTCATTCACAACAAAGTAATAAATGAAAAGTGGGTCTCATATGCACTGCATATGCATAATATGAATGATTATATTGCATGGAATGTGGAATGTGTAATGATGTGAATGTGGATTATGTGTTATGTGACTTGGTGAGCCATCGATGATGGTCACTTATTAAGTTCGCAAAACTCACCCAAAATTTGTAAATATTTTTCAGGATCAGAAGAATACCCCGTTAGGCAAACGGGAGTATACCTATAGCATATGAGTACAAGATAGGGGTCGGGATCAGTTCTCATCTGCGTAATTAATTTCATTAATTTTTGTATGAAAGGATGTAATCTCAGACTTTTGTATCATGTTTATTGATCAAATCATTTTTTTGTAATAACTTTCCAAAATGGAAGGGTTGTAAATGAAACTGATTTTTGAATGCAATTATATATATGTGTGATTGAAAAATTTTATGATTGAAACTAACCCGAATTGATTATTGATTTTTCGCAAAAGTGTGCATTGTTTCAAAAAAAATTATATTGAGTTTTAACCAATTGAGTGTACTAGTACGTCACCCTCGCGGGGCATGAACTCGAATATCCCTCAGGATGTCAGGTACACGTCTTGCGGGAGTGGGGTGCTACACTAAATATCCTTCTTTATGTAACTTTGTGATTTTTGTTTCATTAATATGACCTAACCTACAATGCCATAAATAAGATGGATTTTGGTCACTTAATCTCCTTTTTCTTGCTATTTATTTGAAGAATTGATCTTTTAATATCTAATTCATATAAACCATTTGTAAGCATACCAGATCCATAATAAATATTATCTTTATAAAAAGAACAACTGTTATTCTTAATATTGAAAACAAATCCATTCATGTCCAAAAATGGAATAGAAATAATGTTTCTTGTGATGACATGAACATAATAACAATTATCTAGTTCAAGTACAAGACTGAAAGGCAAAGTTAAACTACAAGTTTTAATAGCTAATGCAGCAACTCTTGCTCCATTTCCGACTCGTAAGTCCACTTCGCCTTTTCTCAATGCCCTATTGTCTGTTAGTACCTGCACATTGTTACAAATGTGAGAACCACATCCGGTATCTAATACCCAAGATTGTGAAACAGAAGTAGAAAGATTGATTTCAATCATAAACAAACCTGAAGTTGAAATAGATGCCCTTATCATTCTTCTTCTTGACACCGCCTTCTGGTTTTGCTAATTTAGCATAAGTCTTTTGATTTTTGTTTTTGTTCTTATTCTTAAGGGTCTTACCCTTATTCTTGAAAGAAGAAGAGCCAACAACAAAAACAGAACTAGATTCCTTCTTAAGACATCCCTCAGTGGTCTTGAGCATATTGAGTAATTCAACCAATGACATTTCCTTTTTGTTCATGTAGAAGTCCATAATAAATTGAGAAAAACTTGGGGTAAGAGATTGGAGCACTAATTTTTTAATATTCCAATTGACCTAATTTTTTAATATAGCCAATCATCCATAGAACATGAAGTTCCACTGATGATCCAGGAGCCATCCGAAATTGAAACAAAGCTCTCGCAGTCTCAAACTTCTCCACCTGACTCTGAGCATTAAATAACTCTTGAAGGTGCAAGACATTTCCCTTGCATTCATATTTTCATGTTGCCTCTGAAGCTCGAGAGACATGCTGGCTAACATCACACATGTTACTTGTTTATTGTCATCTATATGACTTTGATAATATTACCAATCATCATTGGCAGCATCTTGCACAGGTTCATGTGGAAGTTCAGTGACAAGAACGTATAATTTTTTTGTTGCCTTAAAAAAATTTTAAGGTTACACAACCAGTCAGAAAAATTTGGTCTAGCCAATTTGTTTGCATCTATGATACTCCTCAAAGACAAGTTCATACTCATTTTCAAAAATTGATTCGTAAAAAAAACATAAATTAGTTTATGCCGTAAAATCAAATAAATAAGGACTTTTAAAATTTGGTTACTCCCATTATTTTAAACAAATTAATCGCCCTCACTATTAATTCGAGAAATTATCAAATAATTTCCTAGTGGGCTAGGATCATATTTTGATTTAATTGATCTTGAGTTTGCTCAATAAACCAATTAAATTCAAATTAAGTAGATAAAATTTTATTAATCACATCCTATGCGATTCCTAGATCCGTTAGAAGACAACTATTTGTCAAAAATGTATCTAATAATATTATCCTAATATTGCCTCTAAATTAATATGATCATGAGTTTATTCATCTAAATCACATAAATTTAGTTAAGTAAAATCCATCGTTATAAGACTAAACATGTTTGAGTTAAAGCAACCTTGAGTTTACTTAACAAACCTAACAATAAACAAAATTCTAGTTTAATCCTATAATAATGGAAGGCATTATTCATTTCTAAACATGTATTTAATATTTTAATCAGGGATTTAAAATAAGGTTTCATTCTAAATAATATAATCTCATTATATAAATTTATTTGACATAATTTAATTATGAAAAATAAATTAAGAGAAAAAAATTTAATATAAAAAATTTAATATAAATAATCAAATTTTGAAAAAAATAAATTAATAAATAAAAATAAAAACAACTAGCATTGCACTTTTGGCTATCTCCTGGCTAATGTGCTAGCCTTTGATGCATTTGGCCAGGAGACACATCTCCTGGCCTATAGGGCGCGCGCGTCTTCTCCAGAAACCTTCATGTTTCTGTTGTTTATAAACAGAACAAGACTTTATTCGGCTAGCTCTACCTTCAGACTGTCTCAATTCAATTTACCCCATCTGTATCGTTATAAACATTCTTATAATATACATAAACCTCTAGAAAGATAAAGCTCTCTAGAGTGAGAAACTCGGTGGTGGTTCTCTAACCACCGGTGGCTATTACTACCTCCAGTGGTCCTGTTCTTCATCAACAATAAAGCACATTAATACTCATTAATCAAACATTCATCAACAATCAATGAAGCATACTTTACCCAAGCATCTGTGACGTAAAAATGCAATGAGTAAGAACAATGAATAACAGAAACATAATGGCTACGTTACAACAAAAAAAGAAGGTTGATTTAATGAAGTAATAGAGTAAATGGACAGAGCACATTTTCTATATTGTAACCATCGACATGTTAATGTTTGAGTAAATGAACAAAAACACTTAAGTAAACAAACAGAACGTTTATCTGTATTGCAACTGTTTGCAGTAAATAACCCAAAACATACGTTGCAGTTAATAAACTAAGAGCTAAGCATACGTTATGCGTTTAAAACCAGAAAAATAGTGGAAACCATACATAAAGTAAATCAGCTGTTTCGGTTTATTATTCAGTTATGGAAAAGAAAGGACAAAAATAAAAACATGCAACTCTTCATCTGGTTTTCAAGAAGCAGTGCATAGGTTAAAAAAACAAGCACAACAAAGATCAAATAAAAATTAGTTCTAGAAATACGTGAAACATTTTCACTATTTCTAGAAGCACAAGAACACTTATTCCATATTTCCAGAAACGCATACATTCAAATGTTTTACATTTTTCTAGACATAGTAAACGCTATTGTTAACAACAATCTACTAACAAATAAAACATCTCCTACCTAATTCTCAACACATTCGACAGAATTTAGAACAAAAACTTCTAGAAAATTATATGATCAGTAACAACATGCACAAAACTTCAGAGCAACAATTAGAGAAACTAAGTCATGCAGTGAACGTGTAAAACCACAAAAACTTTCCAAAAATCACAGTTTCAAATCACCAACCAAATCAGGTTCAACATAAAATATGCAGCTTTTGCATATTATAACCAAATCAAAATTTAGTCAATTTTATGAATCAAAATTAAAACTGTTAAAGGTGACTCTGATACTACTATTGGGAAAATAACAAAATAACAAATCTTAGCATAGCTGAAATAATAAAAAATTTCCATAGAATCAACTTTAACATAATTAAATTAGAAACATAAAACAAAACTTGACAAAGCTCTACTAACCTATTTCAATTTCGTGTTACAATTTTCTATTTCTTTGAAACCATCATTGAAGTGAATCACATGTTAGTATATGATATACAAAGTACACAAGAAGGGGGGTTGAATTGTGTAATCGAATTTTTATCCAATCGCTTTACTTAAAAATTGCTTTCTCAAAACAATAGACAAAAGATATTATGAAGTATTTTATCAACAATAGAAACAAGAGTTAAGAGATAAGAGTGAGAGTCGACACAACAATTTTATACTGGTTCACCCCAAACCGTGGGCTACGTCCAGTCCTTAGAATCCCTTCTGAGATTTCACTATACTTCAAAAAAGTACAAGTATTCTTTTCACCGAGCCTCTTCAGATCTCTTACAACAAGTATTCTTTTTCTCACTTAGCCTCTTTAGGCTCTCAGCTTTTCTTCTTTCTTACAAAAAGATATTGCGAGCTTTGTTACAGAAAATTTAACTCTTATGTTTTCGCACAAATACAGTATTTAGCTTTTAAATATCACTAACAAAATCACTAACTTTTTTAGTCTTCGACTTCGACTTCGACTCATATTTATAGTCTTTGTTTTCAACTGCTTCTTGATAACTGCTTCTTTCTTCTTGATTCTTGATCTTTAAAGAAACGGTTATTCAGTTGAGTTCTGGAACTAACTCAAACTGATTTGATTCTTCGTCTTCGATTCCTTCATATCATTTTCAGCTTCGCTTCGTCTCATTTTTGTTTCCGTTTTCGTCTCATTTTTCTTCTGTCTCATTTTCGCTTCTGTCTCATTTTTGCTTTCGTCTCATTTTTTTGTGTCTCATTTTTCTTCCGTCTCATTTTTGCTTCTGTCTCATTTTTGCTTCAGTCTTATTTTGCTTCCGCTTCAGTCTCATTTTTCTTCCGTCTCATTTTTCTTCAGCTTCATCATTATTTGATTTTCATCAAAATTAATTGTAAAGTCATTTTGACTTAACAATCTCCCCCTTTTTGATGATAACAAATAATCATAGAAAAGTCATTTTCTTACCTTTCTTCTTCTATTCTGTTCTCCTTCTCTTCTCTTGTTTTGTTCTCCTTTTCTTCTCTTGTTTTGTTCTCCCCCTATCTTTGTCATTTCTTCTTCTTTTTCTCCTTTCTCCCCCAATTTGTTATTGATTAAAAAGATCATGGGCACAAATGCTTCATAACTTCAGAAAACATTCCTCTCATCTCAATTCGAAGTGACTTGATATCTTGTTGAATATCCTCTACTTTTTTATGCAAGTCACCCACAGAAGCACACAGATAAGCAACTTTCTTTTCAATATCTTCATCAGGTTTCTGTTGTACAACTTCAAAACCAACAGTCGTAGTATATGCATTTAAAGATATGACATCTGGTTCAATTATTGTAAAGGTAGGAGGTTGAACAGATAGGTTAGGTTCTGAAAGATCAAGATCATCAGGACCAGTTAGTCGTGGAACTTGTCTTCCGAATAGATGTAGAATATGACGTTGTTGAAATGAAGTGGAAAACATAAGTTTCAGTCTGCTGGACTACATGGCATGCTTCATCAATGTTTCTCACCTCAGCTTCAATCTGTTCTTCTGTCAGATCATTTATCCTTTCAGGATACATTTTTTCTTCCCTTTTTCCTCATTGTGAACAATGAAAGGTCGAGGTTGAATCAAGCACAACCTTGATCACAGTTTTCCTTGTGATTGGGAAAATAATATACTTCTGCATTGTCATCTGTGTGGGGTATGGTCTGGTTCCTTCATCCTTCAGAACATCATACATACTTTTCTCGTCTTCACTCAACAGATGCATGGTACTACTATTTACCAAAATGGGTTGAAATTGTGCCTTGACTGACCATTTTGGGATCTCTCTGATTATTATAGAGTTGTTACTCCTGACAGGTTGAATTTCTTCAAAAATCTTGATTCTCAAGTCTTCTTTTCTTATCAATTGAGAAGTATTGACCTGTACTGGACTGCGTTCAACTATCTTCTTCTTCTTCTGAACAATAGTAGGAGTGCTCTTTTTCGTATTGATTTTTTGCTTTTTATTCTCTTTAATCAGTCTGGAAGTCTGTTGAGGTTGAGGTTTTAATTTCTCAAACTCCAATTTCTTCTTAATTTCAGTCACTTTA
>JANTPM010011413.1:0-23535 GCA_025434745.1 Erythroxylum divaricatum
GCTTGTTTTCTTTCTCTTCACATTTGCTTTCATTAATCTTGTAACATAATTTAATGAATATTTCTTTTCTATATTTAAGAAAAGTGTTAGAACGCCAAGGTTAACAGAGGAAAAAATGAAAGTTCCTCACAACCAAGGCTTCAAATCATTTGTTATCATATAAAATGAATATGTAAGTTCTTTGTTTACAAGTTATAAGTATATCAATACATATAACATTATTTATTGTGTCTTGATTTTTTTTTCATAAAACAAAGACAAAGAGAACTATAGAGAAGAGTATGATAGGATTACACTCTACAAATTGACACATTATAAGGAAGGTGAAGGTTGGAAGTCTGAACAACCACACAATAATTACGTAAGTATAAGAATTTGTTACAATTTTAAGTTTATTTATTTATGTAGTAATAATTAATAATATTTTAATTTCATTTTGATTTTTTTAAATTTTAGAATAAGATACAAAGTTGTTATAAACATCAATGTCTGAGAGAAATAAGCCCAATGTAGATGACATTTGCAGCAAGGTGCTTAGTACAAGATCTGGCTACATCAAAGGTCTTAGGTTTAGGCTTAAGCCAACTGCTTTATCCTCGTCAACACCAGCATATATTGATCATCTTCAAAAGGAGAACCAGTTACCTAAGGCTCAATTAGAACGTAATGAAAAAAGTTAAAACATTGTGAACAAAACTTACGACATACTACAAAAAAAGTTGGCTAAGTTTGAAAAGATTGTCAGACAAATACTTGACCTAAATTATGTAAGTAGTAATGGCAATGAAAACGACTCTTAGTCATTAAACTAACATTTGTATTTTTTTGTACATTAGTATTTTTGAAAAATTTTGTAAATAACATTTAATAATATTTAACTGTTTATAGATTCTAATTATTTTTATTATATTTTAGTATAATAAATTACATAAAAAAATTTAAATATTACATACAATAAGATGAATTAAAAATTTCACCAATAATTATAATTAACATGATAAAATATTTATGAAAAATGTATATGATAAAAAATTCCAAAACATAGTTAGAAAGATTTGATTACGTTTTACAAATCGTCGCTAAAAAGTTTTGACTATGTTTTCAAAAACACAACCAAATAATTTTTGCTACATCTGCCAAATCGTCACCAATATATTTTGATTACGCTAAGCTTTCACTACTAAAAATAATAAGCTACGTCACAAAAATTATTGCAAAAAATTTTAGCCATGAAATCAGTTTAGTAGCTAATAACTTTTTGCCACCAAAGGCAAGCGAACCAAAAACGTTTTGCCGATGATTTCTACTATTGTCTCCTATCACTTTTAGCTACTCATATGCCTCGTAGCAAAAAATATTTAGCGATGATTTAGTGAAAATGTATCCTATAGTTTTTTTTTTCCCATTAGGATTTGGCGACGATATTATGCAACTAAAATAATTAGTATTTGTGACGATTATTGTCTTTTGTGACAAAAAATTTCTTCTCTAACACTGACTTGTATTGTAGTGTCATACAAATATTAGATTGATCAATGTATAATATTCATATCAAGTGTATTTTATCATTAGGTTGCATGAACTTCCATATCGTTGACCTTTAACAGTCTACAATGTAACCAATCATATTCTGTATCCATATCAGCATTTTTAATAATGGATGACTGTCTCTTCATCAAGTATATCTTAGTGGCCACAAGAGAACAACTTGGAGGTGTTAAAGACACCAAATTTTCTTTCATTCTCTTTCTTCCGAGTCTTCTAAACCAAAACAAAAGAATCAGGATTTTATATGCAGTGTTGACTGCGCCAGCAATAATAACATCAATAACGATTACGTCCCTCTTTTATCGAAACTCAACTCATTCAAACGGTAGTATCAGACACAAGTTAATATTTAAAGGGTTTGCTTTAGAGAGAGTTAATTAAAGCATTACAATAGAATGCAAACTATATATGGAGTATCATCATTTTTAGGGTAACATATATGTATGTCAAACCAAAAGATTGTGGAGAAAATTGAGGATTATCCTTGAACGTAATCATTTAATTAGGTCCCTTTTCCATTGAATGGTAGATGGATTAACATTGATGACAATGAGTTGCCGGTGAAAGTTTCATCAGAGAACAGAGTCAAACACGCCCTGGAACCTCTGTTGGTTGGTGATTTTTTAAGCACATGCAGCTACTACCAACCTGATCAGTATTAAACCAGAAGGTAGCATCATAAATAATCTAATGAGCTTCCCACCACTCGTTTCGTTGAATGTCCGGTATTTGAGCAGTCTGGCCATAATCTCACCTGTTGTAACTACAATTTCAACAATCCTTCAATTCCACCGACTCTGAAAAAACTGCCTTATCACAATCTCTCAGAATAATCAGTTTTCTGTGATACTGCAAATCGGAAACGTCCACTGGGATTTGGTATTTTTCTTTTTCTAGTATTCTTGGACTTCGGATGGACAGTGACGGTATTCAACATTTTCTTTTACATTTGAAAGAAATACTTGCAACAATTTCTACCATACTCCTTGAGCCTATCAGAATTTCCGACAAACTAGATAGGGGAAGAATTCATACCTTCTTGTCACTGGTCCACATGGTAATGATCATATAGAATCATTGCCCTTGTAAGTATCGAATTCTTTAGGAGATATCCAGGGGGAATAGGGTTCTCGTACACAATCATTTTGGCTTAATGTGCATAATTAAGTAAAAATTTTGTTATTATAATAAGTATACAGTTTGAGCATTGAACCACAATTCTTTTAACATATGGAAAAAGTTTCATCATTTTCACTGAACTAAATACCCTTTTTTTTATCATATTAGTTTTACATAATCATGTAATGCTTTTAATTTGCCATTGGATGTTCATTGACGCCATATTTCTTTATTTTCTTTGTGCATGTTTTGCAATTTTTGGTGCATAAAGGGTAAACCTTGCATCTGCATTGGGAATGCAATTTCAAACATTTACTTACTGACAAAATACCTTTCCCTTGGAATTTGTTAATTTTCACTTCGCCCAACTTTTATTTCATTGACTATACATATTATTGCCTACATATTCCCTATATTCTGGTATTAGAAACGGAAAATGCTGAAGCATAAGGTAAGAAATTGTATTCCAATGGGGCACAAAATTATATTGACGTACGCGCGGAAATATAAAACCTGCATATGATTTCTTCTTGATAAATAATACACGTATGCTGAACTAATCAAATGTATGTATCTAGTGAGAGGAATATAGTCGAAAGTTTGCTGATTAATCACCTTCCTAAAGTGGATAGCCTTCCTTGAAACAATCTAATCTTGAGTGTCTTGAAGGTGACAAACTAGCTTGGCTAAAAATAATGGATTTAAATACATGAGACCCGTTTCCTCCAATTATGGAGATCAGTGAGGGGCATGGCATTTAATTGAGTCATATTAATCCCACCTGATTAAAGATCCTTTTCTGATGTTCTATCCCATAGATGGACCCAATTGATTACTGAAAAAGAAGCAGCGTCGAAGGAGGATTCAAATCTAGTCCCCTCAACAAATTAGACCCATTATCCTTTCGTTTTTCTTCAACATTAGCGATGGAAGAAGAAGCTGGAACTGTCACTGTGACGTCAAGGTTTAGGTCGGGCAATAAGCCACATGGGTCATCCTCCAAGGAACTAGCTGCATCAGATACTTGTTCATAATCGGCGTTCGGTTTCGCCAAGTGTTGTTCTACTTTGGGTTGAGTTTTGAAGCCAGATGAAGCTGCACTGGCAGAGTTTTGAGAGTCTTGAAGGCGAGGAAAGGAATGACTTACACGATGATTATTTGGATCAATCCCCCGGTTTATTAACTTTTTTCTTAGATGAGAATTCCAATAATTTTTTACTTCATTGTCTGTGCGTCCAGGTAATCTCCCAGCTATCAAGGACCACCTGAGAAAAAAAAAAGAAAAAAGAAGAAGAAGCAAATTTAGGTCATTACGATGACTTTAAATTCATCTGAAAACATGGTCACAAACATTACACAATAAAAGTTTCCACTGTGAAACTTATGTTTGAGATAAGCAACAACTAATCCCATATCTTTTTTACTTAATCTGTTAATTTCTAGATCATATTGGGAGTTATTTTCATTTTTATCGGTGAAAAGAAGGTATGGCAACTTCGTTTTTGGGAGTAAGTGTGGGAGGTCTCATAACTTATATTTTGTGTTTGGACCAGTGGATGGTGAACGGAAGGACTTCTTCTGGGGCACCTTAACTAGAATCTGGTAGTACTGTGTTACACCCTCTTTGTTGCTTTTAATCTGTGAAAAAGCAAGAAAGATAATGTATTCACAGACGAAAATGATCTATTTATGTATTATATTATTCCCTCAATAGATTTCTTTTAGAAGTTCTATTAGAATTCAAGTAACGGAGGAGAAGAGGCTTTTGAATTCGATAACTAATACCTTCCCTAACTTCTGGAAAAAAGGAAAAGTCAAAACAAGATTAGGAAAGATTTGTTCGGACTGCAAGGCAGCTGAGAGCTTAAGCATATATATCGTACCGGTTTCCTAGAAGTGCATGAAGCTTGATGATGAGATCTTCTTCATCTTCAGTAAAGTTGCCTCTTTTAAGGTCAGGCCTCAGATAGTTTATCCATCTCAGCCTACAACTTTTACCGCAGCGAAGTAGGCCTGATTAAAATTGTGAAACATGGCACGCGAATTTAAATTTCTTCGCTTCAACTTCTGAATATTTCTATGTATGCGAACTTTTGATGAGGTATTTCATAATTCATATGGAAATCTGCACGGAAAAATGTTGCTTTTACAATTACAAACCTGCAGCTTGAGGAAGTTTACGCCAACAACCTTCACCATGCTTCCGAATGTATTCTATCAGCTTTTGGTCCTCTTGCTTAGACCAAGCTCCTTTGTTTGTGTCTTGCTTATCACAACAAGGCTTTCTCATTGATTCCCTTATTTGCTGCTCTCAAGATGTAAACTCAAAAGCCTCAGTTGGGATCCCTAAATTAATATGAGAGATGGAGAAAGAGAAATTAAGATTAAGGGTAAAGAAATATCCAAAGTCGAAGATGAATAGACGATGGAAGCGAGGCAGAGAAAAAGAGGAATGGAGGGTATATATTAAGCTTTTGGCCAATTTTGATTGATAACATGAAAAGGGTTGACTTGGACCGGTGGTTTGGCCATGCGTGACTGCGTGGGTGTTGTGTTACGAGAGAAGGTGGCGAGGGCTTTGACAATGGATTCTTTTTCAGGGGGCTTTTGTTAGTTGCCGTTTAACCCCTCCGTGTAACTGTTTGTCTGTCAACTCTTTTTGCTCCGATTCCTTTGTTTGATTTACCTTTTTCTGATTTTAAGTAGTCAGCTTTTAATATATTAGAATTGCATACTATTATAGCAATTATATAAGTGACGTGGTGGGGTATGCATGTAAATTACATGTACTCGATTCCGATAACAGTTATAGCATCGCCAAGAAAAAATAACACCAAAGCGAAATTATAGTCGGAGAAGTAATTATCGTGGTATAACGACTTCTATGGCTTTAAAATAAGTGCCGTTTTAAAGAAATTTTAATTATTTAAAATAAGTGTCGCTTATGATTTTTTTATGTATATTTATAATTTTATTTCTAAAATTACCTTTTAATTTCTTTTATATTCTACTTATACAGATTATATTTTTAAGACAATTCAATATGTAATTAATAAGGATATATCAAACATTTTACTAACTTTTTTAATAAGTGTGCATCTCTCTAAAACGACACTTATTTTGAATTTGAGGGAGTACGTAACAGGAAGAAAACAAGTAAAGCTTAGGAGAAAAATAAAAAGGTAATGAGCTAATAAATGGGAGATCAAAGATAACAAAGTTAGTAGATTTTTAAACACTTGTTATCTTAAATATTATATTTGTAGTGTTACCCTAACTTATTGTTACATATAATTATAAATCAGATTCTCAGCATCAAGTAATTAATTTGGTACTCATGTTCTATAAATAGTGGATAATTAAGATAAGAGTTTTCTGACTGTACCCGTGAGAACGTCAGTGCGTGGGATTCCCATTTTTTCTTCTTGTGAAGTCTTTAAAAAGATGCATGAAAGAAGTTGGCAAGATCACATGCCTTCACGTTGACTGATAGCTTTAAGCTGCTGAAAAGTGAAGATGCCTCGTTTGTCCGTGTGACTACTCTGTGACGCATCTTATCCTAACGAACAGTCCCTTACCTTTGTCTTCATACCTGTAACTTCCACCTTCCATCTTTCGAATTAGCGGAAATAAATAATTATTTATAATTGGTTGACCCCATAAATTAATAAAAATTAAATACCTTTATATGATTGGGAAATGACGCCGAGTAGCACTTACGCTTTTTAAAAAAAATATATATAATCATTATTGCTTTTCAAGTTCAAAGAAATATCTAAACCAAAACCCTGATCATCAATTATTTTCTGCTCTCAAGTTTTCACTTAAAAGAATTAATAATTCAATCCGGTTACACAAGTAGCCGAATGAGATTTAACATGGAAGATTATACTGAGTTTGGATTCAATGCGGTAAGTATGGATTCAATATAGAGATATTCTTATATGCCTTGTTAAAACCCATACATTACTTTTGTTACTAGGACATCATTTGAACAAAAACAATAAATTAACAATTATAGATTGATATACCTAGTGATACTAATCATATTTTTCTTACAAATTAATAAACCATCTTTTTAATCAGATCTACACAAAATACCACAACTTCATCATTCATAGTTGCAATTGTAATAGATGATTAATAAAAACGGAGAAACATAAAAGATAAATAGAAGTATTTAAGTAAAATTAAAGATGTACATTTTTTAAGATTGTTATAATTTTTAAAACTTTTATATTTTTTACTCAATTAGAATACTAATTTAAGTATCTACGTGAATTCACATATATAAATTTTTAAAAGACAATTTCAAATCATTAAATTAAAAAATAAAAATAAGTTATATCAATAAGTTATATCAATTCAACCCAACCAGTTATTTAGTGATAAGCTCCAACAATGCAGCGTTTTGAAACAATTAGCTAAAATAGCTATTTGCAATGACTATCCTAACCAAGACCAAAGACAGTCCAGGATCATACCTAGAAGCCAACCTCATAAACAAGAGCTAGCTACACTTGAACGGCCGTCCAAGTTAAGAACGGCCGAGCACTTGTGTTGGTTTCTTTTTATTTTATATTTTATTTTAATTTTAATTTTAATTTTACTTATTATTATAATAAAAAATTAAATTAAATTTTAATTTTAATTATGTTACTATTAATTTTAAAAATTGGTTAATTGATTAAAATTATTTAATTAATTTATAAATTATAGAATGCAACCATTTGCTTCAGAAGACTCCAACACCACTCATATTCATCATCTAACAGTTAATAATAATAATTAATTTATAAAATTTGTTTTCGATGTATTAATTAATTTAAACATTTTAACTTCTGTCATTTATTTTAATAATTCAAAAATTTATAAATTATAAACAAAAATATATTAAATTTTGATTAAATTAAAATTTTTATTTAACTCTAATTTATTAATTCATTAAATAATGTATTTTTTTTACTAAGAATATCCAACAAAATGTTAGGATATATAATATTCATACCCTTATAATTTTTTTAAAATTATATCCTCATAAATCATTTTATACATAAATAGCCAATATTAAACAATTAATTTTACCAAACATCTGTAACAAATAGCTAATGTAATCTGCTGGTCAAATCAGCTGCTAGAATCAGCTAATATCTAATGCAATAAGTTGTTTGCTAAACAGAACCCAGACTCCTTTGGAAAATTACATTATTTCTTTTTTTGGTAAAACAGAAAATAAATTAATGAGCAAAAAAAATATACAAAAGGTTCACAGGCAAAGCCTCCAAAGGCTCAACATATCCTGAAACAGGGGAGACCTATGAAAAAGGAAAACACCAAGCAATGGGAAAACAACCATAAGTCAAATACTAGGGCTAGTACCTAGATCAGTAAACAAGCATACATGGCCCAAGGAGAAACCAATCCAAACAAGGAAAATTCAGCTCATAATTTACATCATATTTCCTTCACTTCTAGTGAGGATTTAGTGGCTCCTCCACCTGAGATATTAAACTAAGAAAAAATGGAATGTGGCACTAATGAGAGGTTTTATAGGGTAAAAGATTTACTTTTTCTAGTGGTGAACTAGTAGGCAAACACGATCTAGAAAAACTTAGTCTAATGAGCTGTCTAGTGACAGAATGGTCTCTTCATATATAGATTCTCCATTGAGGAAATTGTGATGGAGAAATTGGTGGGACCATGACACATCCAAGGGAGGGCTCAGATACTGAGAAAATGGCAACTAGGAGTTACATTGGACAAATCTGAGCTACAAACAATCCTTATTTGATTTGATTTTCATATAATCCTTTTGAAGTGATGAGCTATCTGGATAATGTTCTAGGGCACCTCATAGCTTTAGATGATAACACAACAAATCTAAAATGTATAGGATTTTCTAGAATTTGTGTTAAGATGAGATTGGAAAAGGAACTTCATAATACAATGCATATCTTAAAGCTTAATGGTGCAAAAACCTAATTAAGGACTCTACAAGGGTAAACTACCAATGAAAACCCTTAAAAAAGGAATGGTAAAAATATGGAGGTCAAAACCAATAGTTGATGAAACCTACACTAAGGTAGGAGAATATGAAGACAAACAACAATGATAGAATTTAGGGGCGATTCCTCTCTTTAGGAAAATACTAAGGAGGCTACTTCACAAAGGAAACTAGAAAACCAGGGACAAATAGAAGGGAATTCCTCCAATGAAAGTCATGATGAGATTGGAGAAGGAACTTACATAGAGAATGAAACTCCTAGAACAAAAAGGAAAGATGCTCTAATCCAAGAGTCTCAGGTAGGTTTTGTTTTAAACAAGAGGATTGCTATAGCTATGATCTATGCAGGGAATTGGGAATTTTAGAGGTCTAAACTATAGGGTGAGTTGTTTATGTCAGTTCCAGGCATTAATATCCTTGGATAATTTCAAGTGCACAATTGCCCCATATAAAACATATAATAGTTACCCACATTCTAAAGCCAGATTTTATGAATTGCTCAATGTCTCCTCTAAGCTTGGTCTGTTGGACCTTAGTTACACTGGCACTTTTTACACTTGGAGCAATAAACATAATGAGGATAAATTTATGCAAGGAAAGTTGGACAGATGTCTAGTAAATGATTAACGGTTGAATAATTTTCTTTAAAGTTTTGCACACTTTGGTAATTTTTAAATGTCAGATCATTCCATTATTGAAATTGAGTTAACTTAGCAAGATTATAAGACAAAAATTCCTTTTAGATTTTTCAATACACTGTTAAAGCATCCTCAATTTGAGCAAGTAGTGAATAAAGTATTAAATATAGGAGGCAGTTGCACTTACACAAAAGTGTGTGAGGTTTCTAAAGGTGCTTAAGGATGAATGTAAAGTGTTACTGAGGCATAATGGGGATCCTATATAGAATAACAAAAATGAAGCATTTGAGGCTCTCATCTCAGTTCAAAAGGACCTTTAAAGTAATGCAAATGACCTAAGCTTTAAGAAGAGAAAGGCCTGGAAGTTGAGTAACTAATACAATTCATTAGAGATTCTTTATAATTCACACTAAAGATTAAAATCTAATATTAAGTGGCTAAACGAAGGAGACATGAATTCTAAGTTTTTTCACAATGTTATCTATTCAAGAAGGAAAAAGGCTAAAATTCTAGCTCTGAAAGATTCCGGTAGGGTTATAGTCAAAGATCAGGAGAATCTCATGGAAATTACACAATCCTACTTTACTAATCTACTAGGTAGAAATAATAAGGTAAAGGAACTTACTGAAGAACTACATAACTCCCTAAGAGGCTCTATTTCACCTCATCAAGTAGTTAGCCTCACCAAGGAGATCACAATGGAAGAGGTTAAGTCAACTCTATTTGCTATTAGCTTTAATTAAGACAAAAACTCCATCTTGTTCTTGTGTCCTAGACTCCCAAGGAACAATACTTCCTTCCATAAAGAGATTAAAGCTAGAGCCATTTACTTTCAGATATCTAAGAGTCCCCATCTCTACTAAAAACATGAATTGTCATAATTGCAAGCCTTTGATATGTTCCACATAAAAAAGGATAACTCATGGGGTAACAAAAGCTTATCCTATAAAAGCAAGATCTAACTTACAGTAAGTGTCCTCAACAACTTTAATAACTACTAGCTCTCTCATTAGCTATGCCTGAAAGAGTTTTAAAAAGAATAGACATGCTAACAAAGGATTTCATTTAGAAAGGATTTACCAATAACACTAAACCTCTTAGCATCAAATGGAGTTCCCTCGTTGTCTTCCTAAGTACGAAGGTGGAATTGGAATTAGCTAAGCTGGTATCATGAACAAATCTCTATTAGTTAAAAGGTTATAGATGTTTTACAAGAGAAAGGAGAACTTATGGGTCATCCCATGTAAAGTTAATAGAATTATAAATATGTGCATTACTATCATTGCATAATCAAAATATCTTACAGACTTCATGAACCCAAGGCATTCCTAGGAAAAGATCATATGGATGTACTTAATATAGGTCAGGTTTAAACTCGTTGATCAAACAAACAAACAAAATGTAATTTTTGATAAGTGAAATGATATTTCTAAAAAATTAAATAAATGAAAATATTTTCAACGAGAAATTTACTTTTTATTTTTTTAAGAATATCAAATTGAGAAAAGTGTTGACTTTATTAATGAGCTTGTAAAAAATAATGCTAAGTTTCAAAATTGCAACAAAGATATTTGAATGTAAATGATGATGGTACTTAGTTGGTTTGTAGTGTGTTTAAGAATTGTTTATGTTGTAGGTTCAATGTGGATAAGAAAAATGTCATTATTAAGACTAGATATTGAAATAAGTGGGAGAAAAAATCAAGTACAAAACTACTTAAAATGTAATATATGTGTTTATGTAGACAAATTGATCACTATCTTATGCATCCTAATATTATGCGCTCTTAATATATTTAGAATTGACTTTTGTATATCACGAATGATATCCAATTGCTTTACTAGTTGTTATCTCATATTCATCGGGAATTTTTCCACTTTTGTCTATGGGAATTTTATATAATTGTTACCATACATCCAATTAACATTTACACTCCATAAACTAATACGATTGGTTTGAGCAATTCCCTTTAACTTAAATAGAATTGGCAAATTAAAAGAACATACAGATATGTAAATAAACTTACAAATGAGTGTGTTTTACTAACATAATATGTCTCTTAATTTAAACTATCAACTTTTTTCACCCTTTTTACAAGTACAACTTTAGCATCTTACAAAATACTAGTTCTTCATATATAATTGATCCAGTTAATTGTTTATGACACCATAATAATAAAAAAATATAAAAGAAGGATCAAACAAAGGTTATCTAATAAAGCAAATACACTTAAGAGGGGGGTGAATTGTGTGTGACTTGAAAAAGTTTTCAAATTGCTTTCAATTCGTATAAAGATAGGGGCTTGTAAAAATTTAAAACAATAGAAGTCTATCAAACAATAGAAGTCTGTTAAACGATATGAGCCTATTAGATGATCGGAGCCCGCTAAACAATAAATCATGTTAAACAATTTAAAACAGAAGGCGCCTTTTAAAATTGAAAGGAACATCTTGCAAGTTGCAAAATAGAAGGATCCAATTATGAAAGTAAAGGAGCCTTTCATAAAAATGAAAACATAAACAATATATTGTGAAATTTTAAAATTTAAAAAGAGAGAGAGGAATGACGCAGTTGATTTGTACTGGTTCGGCTTATAACCTAAGCCTACATCCAGTTCCTAAATATCCAACTTGAGTGTTTCATTGATATCTCAAGTAGTAATTTGACGAGTCTCTTCAAGCTCATAAGTACATATTTTTTAAGGTTCTCCAACCTTACAAACTAATAGTATCTCGCTAGCCTCTACAAGTTCTCAACAGATGAAATTGTAATTTGCTCAATATGAGCTTCAATGATCTCTCTCAAGAAGAATTTTCACTTTCTAAAGCACAAGAGATTTGGTAAGAATACGATTTTCAAGAGTACTGATGCCATTGATGTAATTCAAGAGTCTGATCTATTTTCGCAAAAGTAGTGACTTTTTTTAAGTAGACATTTCCTTCAACTAGTCGTTGCTTCAGTTGCACCCTTGCTCAACTAGAAGGATTTAAATCTAAATAACTTCAATGTCATCGTTGTCAAAAATCTTCCAGTAATCATGGAGCTAATATACAACCTTTATAATTAGTAAGATCCTTTTGGATAAACAATTTCTAATAAGGTAAGTTCATAAAGAAGATTCTTACAAGAAATGAAGCGTATTTCTTAAGATTTTATTTCCTTTTAAGAATTAACCCGTTAACAATAAAAGGAAATAAGTACAATGATATCAAGATTCTGTCAGATATTGTGAAATAAATAAGGTAAGTTAATTAGGAAGGTTCCTACAAGAAAGGAATCATTTCTCCTATGATTTTATTTCCTTTTTAGAATTAGATTGTTAATTGTACAAAGAAATAAATCCAATGTGAATTTTGAAATATGATGTGGTTATCATCAAAATCATTAATAATAAACCTTGAGCTAACAATCTCCCCCCTTTTGATGATGACAAAGAATAATAATGAAGGGTTTCGAAAAAATACTTGTACACTTTATAAGTTCTTACTGATTAGAAGGAGCCTTTCCTTTCTTAGTAAGGAGCCTATCGTTAACAAATCATATATTAAAATTTCACAGATTCAGTTACTAACATATATCACAGATTCATCATGCTCACAAATCATGCAAGTAAAAGTTATGCAAGTATATCATACATCTTTCAGCAAAATATATCATCATCTTAATTCTACCTCTTTATCATTGTCAAAAAGTAGAGGGAAAAGAATGAATAAGGAAAAAAATAACAACAAAGTTATCGAAGAGATATATAACATGTCATGCTCAAAATCATATAAGGCAAAAATATATCATTAACTCTTAACTTTCCCCTTTTGTCATTATAGAGAATATATCTACTTTCCTCCTGCATTAAAGCTGAGAATTGTTCACAAAATGATGAATTAGTAATACCAAATATTATGTCTTAACATATATTTGTACTATAAGTAAATCATTCTCCTTTCTCTTAATAAATAAGGTTTTATCTATCTTTCCTCTTTCAAAGTTATTAACAAGTAGAAAATTAATTAATCTTTCATAACATCCTTGAGGAGCCTACTTTAGACAATACATGGCTTTAAATAATTTCAATATGTAATCTTGATGATGTTCGTTCTCAAAATCTTCCTGTTGATTATAACCTTGAGCTACAAGTATAGTTTTGTTTCTTACCACTTTACCATTTTTGTCACAAAAATCTTCAAATTTTCCATTTTCAAATTCTTTTGCATGATTGCTCCGAATTGAAGAAATGCATTTTCAATATGAAATTTTCTACAAAACTCGATCTTTTCTTTCAATGTAGTTGAAATGTGGTCTTTTATGTGTCTCTAACACCCATTATCAACTATCCATTGATTTTCTCTTATCTCCATTTTGAAGCATATTTGCATAAAGTATTGTCTCATTTAAGGTACCCAAACTTTTTGGGGTCTTTTCAGGTTAGTAGCTTGACCTTTTGGTCATCAAACATACATTTGAAATAATTTCCTCATTCTACAAAAGTTACAAGAATGATTAATCTGACCATATCTACCACAATAGAAGCACAAAATGGATGAAGGAAAGTTGCTGTAATTTCTACTATTTGTCAGGTTCCTGTTGTTATAGTTATTGCTGGATTTAACAAAAAAATTCTTGTATGACCTAATATTATTGTTTTTGTTGTAACTTATTCCACCCTTATCAAAAACGCATTTATCATTACTAAACAATGCATCAAGGTTGTTCCTTCCATCAACAAAATTTGTTAGATCTTTTTCTAGAGATAAGATATTTCCAGCACATTTCTCTTTCTCAAGTTTTAGGGCAATAACTTTTTTTTCTAATTGTCGTACTTTATTAGAATCATTCTCATGCAAAGTATTTTCCTACTTATCTACTCTTTCTTCCAGGACTTCTTTTTTAGAAACCTCTTGCTTATAATCGACCTCAAGAGAAATATTCTTGGTCGCCAAATTCATGTTCACAGATTCCAATGATTTAGTCTTACTCTTTAGAGATGCATCATTGCTCTTGGACTTCTCAACTTCTTCGAAATACTTCACTTTCAACTTTTTGTAGTAATCAGACAATTCATGATATGAATTTTTCAATTCATCAACTTCAATATCAGAGTTAGAATAATATGCCTCATCATCTCCTGATTTAGCCATAAGACGGATGTTATTGACTTCTTCAGGCTCTTCTTCTTTAAAGCTTTCAAAATCCTCATTTGACCAGGCTGCTTTTAGTGTCATTCCTCTTTTATAGGAGGATCCTTTATCTCATCTAAGCTCAGTTTCATGCATCATCAAGTTTTTTCATAGCTAGTCAAGTGAAATAATGTCTAGATCCTTTGTAATTTCTAGAGCTATCACCTTAGGTCTCCATTCCTTTGGTAGTGACTTTAGAATCTTCATTACGAGATCATTATTGGGATATATCTTTCCTAAGTTCTTTAAGTCCGTGAGGATATTGTTGAACTTTCTGAAGAATTCATCTATGGTTTCTCCTTGTTTCATGCCAATAGTATCATATTGATATACTGAAAGACTTATTTTTATGTTTCTTTGCCTCATTCGTTCCTTCAAAGGTAACTTATAGTTTATCCCATATTTCTTTTGTTGTAGAGTAGTAGGATATCTTTTCATAGTCTTCTATAGATAACGCATATATCATATGATGTTTTACTTTAGCTTTTAGCTATGCTTTTATTCTATCAACATCAGTCTATACTTCTACATTAATGGTAGTGGAAAGTGTAGCTCCAACTCTGATGGCTTGCAAGACTTCAATATCTACAAATTGGAAATATATAGTCATTCTCTCTTTCTGATATAATTAGTCGTTTTCATTGAAGTAAGGAGGCTTTGAGACGGATTGTCCTGCAAAACTTCTCAAATTATTTGTCATGATCTATCATATGTTGTAAAACACAAAAATATGAAACGTCACTCTAATACTAAATGATAAAGCAAATACACGCAAGAGGAGGTGAATTGTGTGTGACTTGAAAAATTTTCCAAGTTATTTTCAATTTGTATAAAGATAGGAGTCTATTAAAATTTAAAATAATAGGAGCCTGTTAAACAATAGAAGCCTGTTAAATGACATGAGCCTTATTAGATAATTAAAGCATGCTAAACGATAAATCTTGTTAAAATAATTTAAAACATAATTATCATCATCCAAGAGGTGTAAATAAATGCAGTATGTAGTATACTTCAACAACTTATTGTATTTAGTTATATTAAAGTTGATAGCATCAAATGAATATTTAATATGACTCTAATGTTTAACACGCAAAAAAAGCCCCAACATAATTAGGTGTTAGACTTGTACGCATATAATTATCCAATTCTTGCCTTAAACAAAAAAGCTTAGGGTTAGCATAAATATGTTACTAAAGATAATCTAATGATGCCTGCTATTTTCTTTTATAAAATGAAAAGGCAAAGGCAATATAATTCTTAAACTAGTCCAATAAGTTGATTTGCGAAAAAGGAGGCTACAAGAGATTGCTAAAGTTAATGTTGATTTCCAACAAAAGAGATTACAATTCACTTTAATATTGAAGATGATAGTTGGTTAAAATATAAGACAAGTTGAAATTTATCGATGAAAGGGATTACATCTTAAAATATTATGGTTAATTAAGAGATGAGACATGTTGAAGTCTGTAAATCCAGACTGATTGAATATAACACTTAACTTTAAATCATTAATTCATTAAATAATTTATTTAAGATATGTAATTTTGAACTATTATATATATTCAGCTATTTATCAAATACACACTAAAAGACTAATGGTTATAAATTTCATTGACGTAACAAATAAATTGTAGTTCTTAATTTGAAAATATCTTTAATTGATATCACCCTTACAACTAACTTTTGAGTCAAACATTTGGATCTTGTTTTCAGGTGACTCAAACAGTTTCGTTTATTTTAGATATTGGTAGGATTTGAATGAATTTTTAGAGCACAAGTCAATAATTTATGAAGAGCAAAATTTAGTTAAGATTATACTTGTATAGGATAGGTTTTGAGTAAGTTTATGCCCACGCGTTAACGTGATAATTCCACGGGGAAAATCAACATTAGGTAAAAGGGTTTATGGGTGGGTTATTATGAATCAACTAACAAATAACTAATATAAGGGATTTTAAAAGCTAAATAATAATAAAATTTTGAAATGGGTAAAACTACAGTAGAGAAAAACACGTATCTTTTATCTTATTTAGAGAAATATTCGACTTTCTTAGACCCAACCTCAAGTCTATATGATACGTAAACTCCTTCACCCTGTCTCTTTTTAAGATAAACCATATATTAATTCTACCATATACGATCAACAGAATGAATTCAAATTGAATTTGATATCAATCTAAGCAATTCTATAGTAATCAAAATTTATCATTATTTATCATAAAACTTAATTATAATGTTAATATATAGTTTGATTTAACATTTAAAATTTTCATATTTAAAGTATTTTCACATTTAAATTTTAATAAATGTATTTGTAAGTCAATTTGGTCGAACTCAATTAAGTAAAGCCTAACTAAATTTTATTAAAAAGATATAATTCACACCTAAATTCGCAAGCTTATCTTGTGCCTAAGTATTGAATGTAAACTTGTTTGAATTCAATTAAATTTAGTTTAATCTGTTGATTTTGAATCGATTTGACTTAATCTTTTATTAATAATCAAATTCAAAACATATTTGTCAAAGTTACAGCTAAACCTAAACTTGAGTATTTATATATATATAGTTCAACTTTTTTTTGTCATCTCCATTTACATTTATAATTAATGGTCTATGTTTTTTAATTATTAATTTTATAAAGTTGGTTCAAATTTAAATAATCCTGAAGTATAAAGTTAGAATACATATTAGCTTTCAATTGGCATGGATTAGGTTAGGCATATGAGTTCTATTAATATGTATTCATAATAACTTTTTGAAAATGTTTTTAATTGTTAAAAAGCTTTAAAATGTATAATTAGGTAAATAAAAGTTAAGGTTTTCTATTAACTTATAAAATAGTGATTTCCATAATTAACAATTTTATTTAGCTTTTGAGTTTTTGTACGTTTACTAGACAATTGTTCGATGGCTTTATCGAGTAAATCAACAGTTTTTAATTAATTTAAGATTAATGTTCACAAAGAGTGAATTATTTTAGACTATCTAATTTACACCAAAAAAACCTTTTATTCACAATATTTTGCCAAGAAAATTGACGTTGTTACTCCTTTAGAAAATGACATAGTTTACAACGAAGCATGCCCGATTTTATAAGAATGTCGATAGTATATTTCCTTTATTATAAAGAAATGTCATTAGATGTTCGATTAACCTCAATTCCAAGAAAGTATTTGAGGGAGCCAAAATCCTTAAATATGAAAGCAAGTGTTAAGATTGCATTTCAAGGCTTAATAGTAAGAAGAATTATTGATTGTAATGATTACATCATCAACATATACAAATACGGCAACAAAAGAATCACTTAAATGTGAAATGAAGAGAGAATTATCTACTTTTAGTTGAACGAATTCGAAATGGATCAAATTAGCAGAGAACTTAGCAAACTATTGTTAAGATGTTTGCTTTAATTAACCCATAAATTGACTTTCAAAGGTGACAGATTCAATAATCACTCAACTTTGAATAATCTAGCAAAGGAGACATGTATACTTCTTTATTTTAGCCATTACGAAGGAATGCATTATTTACATTCAATTGATGAATTTCCCACATTTTAATTGCAGCAATTGCAAGCAACTAATAGTGGTAAGTTTTGTCTTTATGTAGTCAAGGCCTTCATATGTAGTCAATACCTTCACCTCGCGAGTATCCTTTGGCAACTAATTGCGCACTATAATGTTTAATTATAGATTTACGTGATATTTAATTTTTTAGACCCACTTTAATCTAATAAGCTTTTTTTTGCAACAATTACCATACTCCAAGTGTTATTTTTATCTAACACTTTGATCTCTTTACCAATGGCATCTCTCTAATATGGGTCTTGAACAAGCTGTGTGTAAGCATTAGGCAAAAAGCAGTATAAGAGGATGAAAATTTTGAATAAGATAATGATATAAGGAGTTTTGTAGTTGAAGTGATTGCCTTAGAGTGTGGCGAGCAGTTGGAATCATCCCATACACATATAATCATTGAGATGTTTTTGAGGCTCACGATTTCTTTATAGGTGTTTTCTTTGATGAGGAGGGGCATAATCTAGTTCATTAGTAGAGGAGCAAGGTAGAAATTCACGTTATAGAGGATTATCACTTGAATCAACATTAAATTTAGTGTAGTGTTGTCATGTAAGGGTGATTTCACTTAATGCTCATTTGTAACAGGTAAAGGAATGATATAAAATGACTAAATTGTTCACTTGACTGTGAATTTAAATTAAAAAAGGGAAATATTTTTCCTGTAATATTACACCTCCGAAATTGAAATTTTTCTTTTGCCTAAGATCATAAACACGATGTCCCTCTTGTACTTGAGGATAACCAACAAATATGCAATGTCTAGAATGTATATCAAACTTATCTCGAGGTGTTCGATTCTCATGGGCACAGTAAAGGCATCAAAAGACTCATAAGTGTGTGTAATATGGTGGATAGAAAAACAATAATTCATTTAGAGGTTTATTGGACAACAAATGTGTCAGGATATAATTAATCAAGTAAGCTGTGGTTAGAACATATCCCCCCTCCCCCCAAAAAAAAATTAAGTAGCCCAATTTAAAATGTAAAGCACGAGCAACTTCAATGACCCTATTTTGCTGTAAGGTGTCAACACAACTTTGTTGAAATAAAAATACCCTTTTTTTAAAAAAAATAATTGGATGTAAATTGTAAGCCATTGGCACTATGTTCCTTTTTAATCAAATAATAAAATTAAGTCTTAGCATCATAAAAGGATGCTAAGAAATGATAAGTATCTGATTTATGGTTCATGAGAAAAACCCAAGTTACATGAGTATAATTACGAACTATGGTCAGGAAAAAATGAGCCCCAAAGAAAGTAGTTTTTCTATGGTTGTCAAATGTTACAGTAAATTAGTTCAAAAGGATCTTTATATTTAATATGACAAAAAAAATTTCGATATGGGTTTGGCTTAATGACATACATTACAACATTTATCAAAATCTTTTAAAGATAAAGATAAAATCTCAAGAACAAGAGACAAACACTTAAAAGATAAATGCTCCAAACATTGATGCCAGAGGTTTGTAATGTGAAAGTTAGTATCAAAGTGAGTACGGAATTGCTTGAAATCACCCATTCCAATTAGTCTCCTCGTGGCTAGGTCTTACAAAACATAAAATGAGGGGAAGAAATTGGTTGTACAATTAAAGTCTTTCGGTAATTTGTTGATAAAAATTAACAAATGGCACATTGGTCCTTCCAATACTTTCTCATGTCAACTCTTTTAGCCATGATCCGTCCATTTGAGTACACACTAAATCCTTAGTCCTTCAAGAACCTAGTCTTAGCGAAGTCAGCCTGTACAAGTTATGAAACTCCACCAAAGCTCACGCCATGTTTGATCTAATTTACTAAATCACTATGAAACTATCTCGCATATTCCTATCATGCATGTGATCCAAATAACCTTTCGTTAGATGCACACCTCAAGCCTTCTTTTGGTCTCACATCCAAATCTTATATCTCTTCGAAGATTTCTACCAGTGTGCACTAATGCATGTCAGTGACTGACATTTTTGCTTTTTCCCCTTTCCTCACAATTTTTGTCCTTGTTCTGTTATTCTGCATGTCAAACATTGGTCAAGTCTCGCCAGTGTTGACATGATACCACTATCAAGGTTTAGGGGTCTAACAAACCACCCCTATTAAAAGAAATCGATATTGTTGTTGTAATAATCTGTGGATGCTCCTCAAAATGTGGTTTCCTCAAAGACGCCTTTGTCATTGGCACATCTCTCTTACCATATTCACTCTCCATCACGTTTCTCATTGCTTTTGTTAGAACACTCGTTCACAATATCCATTGCGCTCAACATAGCAAAACTACTAAGGTAGACTTCTTTCGTTGAGTCCTTCTCTCCTTCTCCTTGACCCTTCACGATCATAGTATTTACTTGTTCCTCACCCGCCTTCTATCTTGGGCATTCAAGAGCAAAGTATGGTCCTCCATAAATGAAACAAGCAATATCTCACTTTGATTATTTCTTGGACTTACCTTGAGAAGATCCATTTAGCTTCTCCTTGCCCCTCTCCATGTCATTCTGTGTCCTACCATTCTTTTTACCCTCGTAGCTAGTTCGAATTGGTGGTGAAATTTGGATATTCGTTAAGGCATCCATAATCGATATCACGCTTAAGAGTTCCTTCACATTTTATGTCCAAAGCTCCATTTGTGCCCAACGTTGCAAGCCACTTATGAAGTTGAACAACTTGTCATCCTCCGATATACTCTACACATCCAACATCAAAGATTTGAATTTTCTCACATACTCCCGTATCGAGCCATCTTGTTTCAATCTCTTTAAAGCTTCCCTTATGAGCCATGAAGTGTTATTGGGGAGGAACTGATCTATTAACTCCTACATCTTCTCCCACGTGTCGATGGGAGGTCTACTCGCACTGATGTCGTTGGAGGTTCTCATTCTCTACCATAACTTTACATCTTCCACCAAACATATATTCATGATTGACACATTCTTCGAAATGCAAACCTTTGCTTTCGCAAAGTATTGCTCTATATCTCACAAGAAATTTTTAAGCTTTTTGACACTCCATTTGCTGCCAAAAACTTATGACTCTTACACTTTCACTAAAGTGCTTTCAATATGTCCAACATCTTGAGTTGCAACGACATGCATTAGGATTGTGATCTCAAATCTAGAATCCTCTTGTGCCTTCATTAACTTCGCTATTTGATGCTACAACTGTTGGATTTATGCCTCCAATATCTCAAATCAAGTATTGTAAGACATCACCTCTTCCTCCCCTTAAGAAATCGGCCCAATGAGTGCCTTCACTTGACTGACACACTCTTTCAAATTGCTACCTCCTGCCATATTGAAATTTGTATCTGATACTAGTTGTTACAAAGGTTTTCCTTCAAGCACCAACTTATTTGATAGTTATGCCAAAACCTTTGCACGACAATCTCATTTAGGTATGTTAAAGCAAGATTCAGCCTTTCCTTGTGACCATCAACCAACCTACTTATTCTCAAATACCTCATGACCCTCGTAGTGTTTTACTCTCACTCTTGTAAGAAAACTACAAAAGAACTAAATATTCGTGGTAACAATAAGAACAAGAAAAAGATACAGCCAAAAGCTAACCTTTATTACTTCCCTCAAAATAGAAAGGAGTGCTATCTCACATCTCCCTCTCTCTGTGTTTCTCACACTCACTATCTCTGAGAATAGCAAGGCTCAAATGAGCTATTTATAGGTATATCTAGATGACTAAGTTAGAATTCTAATAGAACTCTACTAGCTAAGATTACATCTTATCCTTATTAGATTACATCACACTATCCAATAGAATGACATCCCCATTCAATTAGAACTATATCCAATAGGATTAAGATATATTACAATAATAAGATAAAAGATTAAATCTATATAGTAATGATCTATACATATCTATTAAGATCTCCTCTATCTTCAGATGATCTTTTCACACGATCTTTATCTCTTAGAGTTAATGTTCATCCACTATGATATGATTTACTACATCATCTAAGATCTCCTCATCTTTATCCGTTAATGATGAGTCATCAAAGTGAATAACACACTAGTCCCCCCAATGCTTTCCTATGTCAACTCCATTAGCTATAGTCCGTCCATGTGAGTACACACTAAGTCCTTAATTCTTCAAGAACCTATTCTTAGATAAGTCAGCTCATACAAGGTTCGAAACTTTACTAAAGCTTGTATCATGCTTGATCTAATTTACTAAATCACCTTAGAACCCTCGTACATTCATGTCATACAAGTGATCCAACTAACCTTTCACTCAATGTCCTTCTCAAGCCTTCTTTTAGTCCACTTTCAATTTTTGCATCTCGTCAAAGATTTTCGCTAATGTGCACCAATGCATGCTATTGCTTGATATTTCCCCTTTTCCTCCTTGTCTCCTCACAAGTCTTTGCCTTGTTTTATTGTTTTGAATGTTAAATATTGTTCAAGGCTTGCCAATTCTCACACAATACCACTATCGAGAGTTAGAGGTCTAACAACACCTTTGGGGATAGCTCCCTGAACTTATTCCTATAAGAATAATTTATGAAGTCCCTAAAAGAATCATGCCTCCATTAAATGTTATATAAATGACTCGACAAGTTGAAAATTTGTATTAAGGTAGCTTAAAAGTATGGATAAATTTGAACTTATTGCATCTTTAACTATTACACTTTTTGGAATCAAGTTTTTGACATAAGTGAGGGAATTTATCTCACACAATGGCTAATGGCTAACTAATTGAATGAGGTTGAAGATACATCTCATAATTTATAATGATTCTTATCCTTACTTTTTCTATAAGCTTAAGTAAGTGTTACATAAACTATGAAAATTTAAGCTTTGGCTTAATACTCCAAAAACTACCACTTTTATGTGTTAAGGATGAATCCATCTTATTTGTAATGAGATATTATCCTTTTGTACTCTATAAAAACTTTTTGTGAATTCTACCTAGATGGTAACCTTAGTAAAGTGTATACCTAAACCTCCCTTTTTCTTTGACATACGGAGTTCAATATGTTTAACCTTTGTTAGCATTAGACTAAGTCCACTACTTGCCCAAATAAAACTTTTCTATGGTTCGAATGATAGATTTTGGAAATCATATACAAGGATACCAATATATAGGTAAACTATTCATGATGGAGATAACTAGTTGAACTCTTCCTACTAAAGGTAAGCCACTACTATACTAACTTCCTATTCTCCTCTTTATCCTTAGAAAAAGTAGTGGATTGGAGGTTTTTAGGATTTCAATTCAAGTGAAACATTCTAAAAAACTTGCATATACCCCTAGCACTCACAAAAATGGAAAGCTGGCTCATATGCTTATTAATGCCTAAAGTAACGAGGTACCTAAAGGTGTTTAAGGTTGTCATAAATGTTGGTCCCGTTCCCGAGACCCAACTTCTTACACTTAATACTCAAACTTCAATGCTTAATCCGGTTATGATCATGCTTGAAGAGAATTCAAATCGAAAGAGAACAAATGAAACGGAACAAATGCGAAGCTAAAA
>JANTPM010014710.1:0-23262 GCA_025434745.1 Erythroxylum divaricatum
CCTGCAAAACAACACAAGGCACGCTGGGGGTTGATAACCGACAGGCCTCTCCGACGTTCAAGTTAGTCTTTTTGTGAGAATTTTGGTAACTGTAAAACAGAGAAAATCAGGGTTCTAATCTCGTACCTGTATAATGGCAGAGTAGTATCTTATACATAGAATAGATGCTAAATTTAGATCTTTACGTAGGTTTTTATATATACATGGGGGTTTCTATAAATGAGTCGTGGACGCGTGAACCTGAAATTGAGCCTAACACGACCGACCCCACCAGAGGACAAAGCAGATGTCACTATCCACTGCAAATCCAGACTTAGGAGTCCATGTTGTTCCTGTTGAGGAAGCATACGAGTTCAGTTTTCGCGAAAACATCTGGAATTCGACATTGTACTTTTGTGGGTTCAATTCAAATGGCAGATCTGTAGTTTTCAATGTATTCCATTCCAAGAGGGATTACGCTAGGATCATTAAATATAGCATTTGGATCATTAAATATAGCATTTGGAGAGTTCATGTAGATGGTGTGCATGGCTTTAGAGAGCAACCCACCCCCGTAGAAGATATTTTCTTTAAGTGGAACTAATTAAAAGATCTTTAACGGGGAATAAAACTGTTTCTTTTAAATGAAAACACACATATGATTATGTCTCCCGCTTTTATTTGAATCTATTTAATTTAAATAATACCATTTAAGTTGACTAACTATCTGGAGCTACCTATTGATGGAACTGGAAAAGAGACGTGATGATAAAGGAGACTTAGAGGAACGTTAGTTTTAAGGGTGATTTCCAGAGGCTATGCCGATAGGGAAGCATTGACGAGTTTACATTTACTTCACACTTAAATCTCAAAAGCAGCATCTTACCGCTGCTGATTCATAGCCGCTCTGCACTGGAACTTCGAACCCGCTCGCATTGTTGCAGTAACTATTCATACACATTTTTGTTTCTGAATTCCGTGACACGATATTTGCACTCTTAGAACCCGCCAAGTCCCTTAAATGATTGCACTCTAAAAACATTTGCACTCTAAGAACTCGCCAAGTTCCTTAAATGATTGGCAAACTTTGCTCTCGAAGGTTCAGGATCGCACTTCCTTCGCTTTAACCACAAAATCGAGAGTTTTGCTGGTTGAATCTTTTCTTCGATCAGTTATTGAACTGTTTACTTCTGCTCCAGGATTGTAGAAAGTTTAGAAAGGGATGACGTTCGGATTTGTTGTATTTCTGATTGCTATTCCTGAAATTTTGTAATGAATGCTTTCTCTCAAGTGTTTAAGTGTTTAGTTGATGATTTGGCTCTTTTGGTTGTAAACTTCAATTGTCACTCGCATATGAATTTTTCCAGAACAATGTCTGTTTTTTTTTTTCTACTCTGTGCAACACCATCAACAACTCAACTCCAAAGCATCAACACAATATACACAACAAGATGAATAACAAGTTTTTCATTCACAGAATAATGACAAGCTTTTTCTGTATATTTTCACTCGCTGCGTTTTAGAACAAAGAGAAGAGCTTTATATATCAACTCTTACGTACTCAAATCAATGGCTAAAAAGAAAATGAGAATTTTGATCTGAGCAGCAAGAATGTGACATGTTTCTTGCTCTCATTCGTTTAACAACACAACAAAGGAAATATTGCTATCTAAAACATGACATAACCGACTCTGACACAATATATCAACTGGTGGTATTGGACAGTAGCAGTGTAAGGCTGCAGGAGGACAATTCTTTGGCCATTTTAGGAACCAAAAAAATGAAGCAAGAGTAGGGACCAAACTGACATTAACTAATTCTAAGTATTATTTAAATAATACAATAAACTACAATCCATCGGCTGCATAAGTCAACCTCAATAGTCAATGGAGTCTAAGTCTTGTTTTGAGAAAAAATGTATTCTGTTGTTTGGGCTTATACCTTTTGTATATGACTTTTGAATTTGTTTGAAGGTTTGTAATAACCTTAATTCATGTTGGTCTTTGAATTTATGGTATGTAATATGATAAACAAAATATGAATAATATGTGATGTACTATATGTTTGTTTGAGATTTTGGAAATGCATGTATGTTATGTTTCGTGTATTTTGGATTTAGTTTCGGTTCGATATTATCTATTTTTACTGTTTTGTGTGGCATTCATATATCCTTACAGGGGAATATGTGGGTGTTACATCTTCCACAAGCTTCAATACAGCGGGCTGTATGAAACAACATAATTCAACATTTTCTAGGTGAGACAATTGAGACAGTAAGTTGTCATGAAGCTCAGAGGACTCCAGGTGATTTAGTTGCCACTCTGAAAGACCTTCACCGATAACCTTCAAGCCACTCTGAACCAGTTCGATTCCTCTGCTGATTCCATCAGGGAGTTTCCTTCTCTTGTTGGACAAATTGTCAACTTCTATCTCCATGCTTTCACATCTCATAGACTCTCCACGCACAATTCGAGTCTTTTGAACAATTTCTTTCAACAGTAAACCTTCCTTCACAAGAGATTCAATTTGATCGTGCCCAGGTGCAATAGCAGTAAGAGCCTTTTCCTTCTCCAAAAATGCCTTTAGCTCAGACATGAATCTCTCTTCATTAGTTTCTTTTCCTGACATTATGTCATAAGAAAGAGCTGCATTAGGTGGCACAAATCTCCATAGCTGATTGCAGGAAGTACGTGCTGCAAAATACCCAAATGCTGCAATTGCAAGATGAACGAGTGCCCAATGCTTCTCTCTGAATAGCATATGGTACAATTCCCACACCCCACAGCTCTTTGCGCAATCATCTCTTTCGGCCATTTCCATGCCTCCAAGTCCTCCTATAAATAGAGCCAGGTACGGTTTGCACACAGATAACTGAGCATTTGAGGCTCCCGGCCCTGAGACGAACAGATACTGTAACTCCAATATTACCTCCTCCATCATATCAGATTCATATAGACTTTTCACATTTGAGATAATCATCAGCGTCTCACTTAAAAGCTTCTCACAGTGTCTCACTGACAATTTGTCCATGCAATCTCGTAGTTTATGAAGAATAGCAATTAAAAACTTCAGGGTCTTGATATCCACATCGGACATGTTAACTTGGCTACAAGATAGAAATATTTCATCAATGTTGCTACCATAGACTATAATGCATAAATTTGCTTAGAACTAATGTCTGACACACAAAATATGATAATACAATTGAGAAACGCTGAAGGAGAAAATTTCTAATTGGCCACTAGAAATTGATAAAGAGTTATAATCAAAATGTAGCTATAACGGACAATCATCTGTTCCTAAAGGATAGATATATTCTGCAATCACCGACAGTCTTTTGTGAATGATATCTGTAATCAAATTACAAACAAATAGAAAGAAAATCATGTGCAAGTTTCATCTCTTATGCAGGGAAGGTTAAATGGCATAGAAGAGAATTCAATATCAATTGTGAAACAGAAATATTACGTACTGGAACTGCAAAGAAGCTGATAACATAAATACAGGAAGTCCAAATGCATCAGAGCTGCAGTTATTCGACAATATATCGTCAAAACACCCCGTGAAGCCAAAATAATCAGTTATGATTTTCTGCTTTGCAATAGTCCTAATGTTATCTGAGAGTGAGTTCAAAGGAAAGCCTTCCAAGATTAATGCTCCAAACAAAACCGATGACAGTTGAGATCTCTCTTCCATGACAGAAATGTAAACATGTTCCACCAAAGATGTGCAATAAGAAAGTAGTAAGCATACGATTCGTGCTGTTTTCCTCAGAGGAGAACCAGGAATGAAAACTGATTCTGGAGATGCCAGCAACTTCATTACTGAACAAAGCTGCTCAACAATGTCATTCATCGTGTCCTCTTGAGCGTTACGAAACAAAAAGCACCAAAGTTCAATCAGTATCTCCCAGCAAAGAAAATGGGGGTGGAAAAGATTCTCAACTAAGAAATACTCCACTTCAACCCAAGCTAAACTTGAAGATACAACAATGATGAATGTTTTCAATGCATCCAAAAGCACTGAAAATACGGGCTGCCAAACCAACTCTAACGTTTTCCCAGAGCCATAGGGCACAGGAATTTGCAACTGAAGAATGGACGAATATACCTCCTCCTCAATCAAGTTATCCAAAAGCCATTGGAGCTTCTTAGCAAGTTTCAGCTTTACATCCTCCTGAAGATCAACAGAATATCTCAGCAAGGTATGAAATAATGCAACCTGACCAAGCATAAACACTCTCATTCTGGGCATAGTTTCACAGCTCTTGGAAAAGATTTCAATCATTGAATTCATGCCACAGTGGCTTCCTGAGGTTTCATCAGCAGAGTCAGAACAGCATTCATAACTGAAAATCCAATCCAGAATTTCTAACTTGAGATTATTTTTCACTTCAGAAGAATTGAGTAATGAATGAAGCAAATCAACACATGTTCTCTCCAGAAGTTCTGAGAACACTTCACAAGTATTATTCAAAAGTTTTTCTGAGCTCAATAGAATTCCAAAGGTTGAGATTATAAGTATACAGTGTGTTATCTCCTTGTATACTTGATATGCTTGAAATGGATATAGAGAAGATATTTTTACCACATTAATGAGGTAAAACTTTACAGGAAGAAAAATCCTTCTAGCTTCAGCTATAGAAACAGTGTCCTTTAGAGAGGACGACCATGCATCGGCGGCACATCTGAGAGGTGCATTTACAAGTGAAATTAGGGTTAAAATGATATTTTCCACATCTATAATCTTTGTCATTGCCCCCTTGCTTAGCTGAAGTAAGGAAACCACCCCTTTCCATGACATATTGAGAATGGTTACAAGACTCCCACCATCATTTGCTGCAAGGACGCCCAGCTCACATAATCTCTCTATTGTAAGTTTCATTACATTGATTACATGATTATTGGCAAAAGCCGGCTCACAGTCTATGCTGTTGTTGTTCTTCTCAGGTTTTGAATTGCATGAACTCCAACTGACAGATGAGGAATAATCTTTGCATAGGCTCATTAGGGTATCAATCACTTTATGTACGACCTTAAGCAACTCTGGGGCAAATGAAATGATTATCTAACAAACAAAAGCAAGCAGAAGGTTATTTTGCATCTTGACTAAAAGATAAAGAAAAGAGAACAAGCACAACAGGCAAAAAGTTGCACTCTTATCTAAAAGTTGTAAAAATCAAGAAAGAAATGAGTCAGACAAACAGATCCTTGACAGCATGCATACAATTAATCCTCAAACTCTAAGAAGAAGATTAGCAATCCAAATTTTGAGTTGCTAAAATCTCCTAGAATAAAATTTTAAATTTTCCAAGGCTGTAAGAACATTTGTATCACTGCATCTCTTAGTAATTATCGCATCAAGTTTTAGACCTGCTGACATCATCTCACAAGAAAAAACAGAGCAATGAAACGTTGCATTGACATCATAACTGGAGCTCAACTCCTAATATCCTTCCAGGAAACAACCTGATGTTCCAATGTTGCAACTTAATATGGTATGTTCATGAAAAGGACTCAGCATGGTAAATATACTCCTTTGTAAGTGTTACAAGTTCATCCACCACATTCTGAATCTGCCAAGAAATCATTGAATCAGGTTAAAACAGAGTTCACATATGAGATTGACCGTCCATAATTGATCCTGTTAATACTTTCAGGATTTCTTGTTGGCTTACGCTTGGAGTGGATATAAAGGCATTGCATACTGGATTTCTAGGAAGACTGTATAAATGTACTATTGGCGTCAAACTTTTCAACAACTAGAAAGCTGATAAACTTCTAGCAGTCACATCTAAACAGAGATATGCTTGATTGGGGAATAGCTAGATAATTAACAAATCAAAAAAATTGAAGCATGAAAAGAATTCATAAGAATGCAAACCGTTAACCTTAATTTCTGATGCTATATCTTTTGTTAAATTCAGCTGCTCTGTGATGAACTTCTCCACAATATCTACTGATGCACAGTCAGCAAAAACACCATATCTTGTCAAAGCCTCTATGACATTAGCAGAGAAGCTTAGAAAATCAACAAGAAGCTGCAGAAGGTAAGATCAATATGTAAACAATCACAAAGGAAAAAAAAATAGAAAAAAAGAAGTGACAGGTAGAAGAAAGTTGATTTAATTTTGCTAGTCATGGGAGGTCTTAAAAAAGATTACAGCTCATATAAAAGACAAGTTAGCCCTCACAATACTTGGGAAGATCCGCCAAATCAACTCCATCACAAGGGCAAGTATCAAATTCTCTTAAGTAGAAGATCTTAATTCAAAGATAACAACTAATAGACATGTTCACAAAAGCTAAATCTGTCCAGTGAACAGATCAGTAAGACAAAGTAACTAGAAAGGGTATCCATTAGGCATTTCATTTAACTAAGGTACTTTCTCACATGATAATCTCATCTTCTCTACCTTGCAGCGCTTGAGGATTACAATACCATACTTATCTAAATTCCCGTCTGCCTCGACAATGTTGGAGTATTAAATTTTGCATTATTATTTAGAAATATTCATCACATTGGAAATGTTCGTGTAAGTGTAAGTATGTCACGTTAATTTCAAACACATTGGATGGCATGAGCAGTTTTCAAGAACAAGCATACTCATACTCCTAACACAGAAATATACAGTGTCAAGGTGATAAGAATTTCCCTTATTAAAGAAAAGTTGAGTTCCTTTTACAGATGACCATTTAATCAGTACAGTAGTCTAGCAATAGATCTATAATTAGAAGATCATAAAAGTTTCTCAGAAGAAAGTCAATGCTGAAACCAATTTCCCTTCAAAGAGAAAGCAAATATAAAAAAAGCAATGATACTTTCACTTCCCCAGCTTAGAGTTAATTCACATTTTATGAAACTATCCAAAGAGAGAAACTAAAAACTCTATGGTTTAGTAGCAACAGAAGAGCAGGAATACAACTGCAACAGCTGAAAATCCAGTTCAACAAAGATATGGCGAATTATGCCAGTCATCATATACCTGAAAGAACAAGTTGGAATGTTCTTCTTCTTGAGACTCCTCGGATGACATAATAGTCATCTTCAGATGCTTTCCACACCATTTGCTTGCCTAATGGATAAGTGATCTTTCTTGTGATTAAAAACTATTATGGTTCAACAAACTGAAGGGGAAAACATTAACAAAAACACTCAAGACAATGATGTACCTTAGTCCCAAGAGCAAGAAATTGTAATAAACACCCAGACAAGTCTGAATTTACATATTTTGCTGCCACATGCAAGATAGTCTTGTTTAATGAACACTGGCTCGCATCCAAACAAGTAAAGTCTTCCCAAAATACCTGGTCTCTTGTTCAGGCCTAAAACATTGCCTCAAATGAAAAGCATCAAATAGCATGCAATCGGAAGTTGTAAATCATAAAATAAGCACAAATAAACTGAGAACAATAGCGGTTGCATAGTTCAGTATGAATAAGCAAACACACAATCATGCAATCACTTCATAGCCAAAGAAGTCGCCCATTCCATTGGTCCTTTTTTTTTTCAGTCGAGTATATGAAAAATTTGGACTAAACCATCACACATAATGTATTAACCAGGAATTAGATATGGGAATATATGTTGAAGATGCAAAACGGAATCATAAAAAGGTCGAGAGGATACTGAAAGACATTCAAGAAGAGCACACAAGTCGGAATTTTCATGAAAAGCCAAGTCCCCCAGCTTAGTGAGCAATTGGATCCTCGTTTCGACCACCTAAGGCATGCCAAACTCATTAATTTCATCAATCATACATATAAACTAATAAAGTAGCATGAGCTAGTTAAAATTCTTAAACCTGATCTGAAAATGCCATATCCTAAGTGAAAATCAATAATATAAAAACTACCGAATATTCAAAAACTCGCATATTCCTCCTCTATTTTGCAAAATTTACCTCAAGGAAATAAGAAAACTAAAACTCTGCAACGAAGTGGACAGGCAAAAGGAGAGGATGAAAAAACGCAAAACAAAAAAAGGCTTACTTACATCTGAAGATTTGATAGCTTCCACCAGACTCAGCAACTGGCTTTCCATCTGCTCGGTCTGTGTTATTGTTTTGCTTTTCGCTGTTGTTTTAGAGTGAAAAAATGATTTTATTCTTCTTCTCCCGCCCGTTAGCTTAGCTTAAGAACCGACGCCCGCGGGAACGCACGGCAGAGAGTAAATTTACGCATGTGCTGGGCTGGGCTGAGCTGAGCTGGGCCAGGCCATTCTAATTCAAAAAATTTTCAATTTTTTAAATTTATGTTTACGAAATGAAACTTTTTTAAAAAATTATTTTCAATTTATTATAAAAGTACAATCTAAATTTTCTAGTAATTTTATGAAATATAAATATTTAATTATTAATATACATTAATTATAATTATAATTAATAAAATAATAAAAAGTTTATATCAATTCAATACTTTCACTGAATTATCTCCAGTATAATTACTAATATAGTTGTTTAAGCCACCATAACATGACACCTTTGAAGAAGCTTGATGTAAAATGTGAAACATGTTTTAGAAACTGTGCAAATCTTGGTATCTAAAAATTTAGGCTGAATCAACTTTCAATTAATTATTTAATTTAAGTACCGATTTTTTTTTAATAATAAAACAAATACTATTACGATACAAGATATTTAAGTTATTTAATTAGTTTGAAAATTAATGTGAATATGTAATTACTTGGTGGTCATGCTGATGCGATCTTTCATCTGGAGATGAGGTGTGTTTTTGTCCAAGTGATTTGGTGACCATACATTTGAGTTTACGCTGTTTGAACATGTTGATTTAGTCAGAGAAGAAGAGCTCGTTACTATCAAAAAATAATAACAAAAGGCATAGAACAAAAATAAACATGAATTGCTTGTTGAGGTCAAAAAATGAAAAAAAAAACATATTCTGGGAGAAAATTTAAAGAAGAAGCAATGAATAGGAGATTTTGGACTCAATAAGAGTGAGAACCATCAATGCAAAGTTATAAATTTCGTATCATATAGCACAGGTAGTAGCCTGAAAATGATATGAAACCTAAATGTACCATATCGAATATAATTATAAATCGATACTAGCAATTTCACCTAGAAATAATTGGTACTGACCACTATTCCTGATAAATACTGGAGGCTTTCGTGAATATTAAAATTTGAAGAATTAAAAAAAATATTAATCTCTACATTTATTGTCTCTCTCTCTCTCTCTCATACACCCGTGGATGTCACCAAAACTAAAACCAAACAACTCTTTTCTTTGTCTCCTTGAGGCCCGACTCTCTCTATTCGGGAAACAAATCACAATAGAATATTGTAATTAGGAATATGATTTAGTTTCCTCCTTTCTCTTTATTTGACAATCTGTGTCATTGATTTTTATTTTTTTTTTGCTTTCTCCATCTGTATAAATTAGTTATTGATATTTTAATACAGGTGAGAAATTCACCCAATTCTCATTATCCTTTATGGTATCAAAGCCACTCTTAGCATCACAGAACCAAATATTGCTAATCTCTCTCTACAAATTTTTTTTTGTTTTCATCTTCCTTTTTCAACATGAATTCCAACCCAAAGGATACTAAAACTAACCTAACTGACGTTTCCACTCACCAAACACCTGACCACTCATCCTCTTCTTCTCATAACCAAAATACAACTCTACCCATTGCAAGTTGCGATCAGCTAATCTTCATTAATCCTTCAAATCAGGCACCACTCAAACTCACATAAGACAACTACCATGCCTTGTTTTATCAATAGGAAATCATTCTTATAGGATATGATTTTCTAAAATACATTGAAACTCCACCACCTCTTGTTGCCTCTTCCTTATACATTTGACAAGATAATCTTCTTTGAAGTGCTATTGTCGCTTCCCTTTCTCCTGATATTATTCCTTTTATAACTGATGCAAAAATCAATTTTGATCTATGGAAAGTTTTAGCAAATACCTATGCTAAACCTTCTCGTGCTAGAATTATGAGTCTTCGAGAGTCCCTCCACAACACCCAAAAAGGAACTCTCTCCATTACAGCATATATGCAGAAAATCAAACAGATCTGCTCCACTTTGGGTGCTGCCGGTGTTCACATCTCAGCTGATGAAATTTTTCTTCACGTTCTCCATGGTCTTCCATCTGAATATGATACCATTGCATCAGCTCTGCGTGCTCGAGAGACCTCTGTCTCTTTTGATGAACTTCATGAGAAGCTTCTTGATGTTGAACAACGTCTCAATCGTTCTGGAAATACAACTCTCATCACTGCCAATTTCACAGCCAAACCTCCTAACACCAAAAATCTTTCTGGGCACCAAAACCCTCGCACTCCTGGAGGTCTAAACAATTCACGCAGATCTAATTTCCGAGGCCCTGCAAATATTAACTCCAGTTCACCTTCAAATCGACCTCGGGTAACGTGCCAACTATGTGATAAACCTGGCCATCACGTGAAACAGTGTCGAAAACTTCAAGGTATTCTATCCCTTGTTACTGGAAACAATGGCAACGTCAACACCACCTCAAATCGTCCATCCTCATTGCCAAAGGTTAATTTTACTTCTCAAGGCTCCCACCAAGACACAACTTGGCTTGTCGATTCTGGTGCTTCTCATCATGTTACACAGGATCTTCACAATCTGTCCCTTCACTCTGAATATGATGGCAGTGAAGATGTTATGCTTGGTGATGGTAAAACTCACACTATTACACATACGGGTTCCACCTCTACTCGACCTCTTACTCTTTCTAATGTTCTTTATGTGCCAAAAATGCAAAAGAACCTTGTTTCTGTTTTTCAATTATGTGCTGATAATAATGTTTCCGTTGAATTCTCACCCATCTCTTTTGTTGTGAAGGACTGGAGCACGGGGGCACCTCTACTAGCAGGGAAGCCTAAAGATGGCGTGTATCCTTGGCCTAGCTCCACCTTGTTTCCTTCATCCACCAAACCGCAACTTCATACTCTTTCTGCCTCTACTGCTCCTCAGTGGCATCGTCGTCTCGGTCATCCTTCCACTGCATCTCTTCGTCATGTTTTAAAGTCTTTAGACAAGCCTCCTTCTTTGAATAAATCCTTCTTTTGTGATTCTTGCAAATGCAGTAAAATGCATAAATTTCCTTTTTATCAGTCTTCAATAACTAGTCATGCCCCTTTGGAATTTGTTTACTCAGATGTTTGGGGTCCATCTCCGATAAATTCGATTGATGGTTATCAATACTATTTGATATTTGTTGATCATTTTACAAAATATATGTGGTTCTTTCCCCTCAAACGAAAATCCGAAGTCTCTATTATTTTCCCTAAATTTAAAAAGATTGTGGAAAAATTCTTTCAAAAATCTATTGTTTCTTTCTATTCCGATAATGGTGGGGAATTTATTCATCTTCGATCTTTCTTTTATGAACATGGCATCTCACATTTTCTTACCCCTCCTCATACACCTGAACATAATGCTACCGCCGAACGTCGACATCGCCATATTGTGGAGACAGGTTTGGCCCTTTTATATAGTGCAAATTTACCTCTGATTTTCTGGTCTTATGCTTTTTCAACGGCAGCATACTTAATTAATAGGATGCCCACCAAAATCTTGGACAATGACTCACCATACTCTCACCTCTATGGGACATTACCAAATTATACTAAACTTCGCGTCTTTGGTTGTCTGTGTTACCCTTGGCTCCGTCCTTACACGCAACATAAACTTCAATATCGATCCACACCATGTGTTTTTCTCGGATACTCCCAAAATCAAAGTGTATACAAATGTTGGGATCCTGTCAAATCCAGATTATACTTATCTCGTCACGTTGATTTTGTTGAACACAACTTTCCTTATTCATCACTTGCCTCTAAAGCCTCTAGACCAACCTCCAACACCATAGAGTCTTGGTCCCCATCACATTATGTAGTTCCTCATCACAACCCGACCACATCCACTGAGCTCACAATGGTCACTGCACAAGATTCCACGCCATCATCTCTGTCATCTAGAGGTTCCACCGCGAACAGTCCTGCAACAACAGAGACCACAAATTTATCATCCTCATTACGTTCAGGTATGCCCACACACTCTGTTACTTCTATTTCATCATCCCTGGTTTCTTCCTCTTCTTCTACAAACCCCTCTTCCCCTCAACTTCCCACCGATTCCAAACCCATCCAACCTACTCATCCCATGCTCACCCGTTTAAAGAACAATATCACAAAACCCATACAAAAGCTAAGCCTATCCACCGCCAAAACCACCTCTCTATCCAAAAATCCAAAACCCATGGAACCTCGCACTGTTCGTCAAGCCTTAAAAGATCCCAAATGGGTCGCTGCCATGCAAGAAGAACTTACTGCTCTTACAAAACAAAGAACTTGGAGTTTAGTTTCACCAGTTGCTCATGCTAAGCCGATTGGCTGTAAATGGGTGTTTCGCATAAAATACAATCCTGATGGAAGTGTTGGCCGTTATAAGGCCCGGTTAGTTGCCAAAGGGTTTTTGCAGCGGCCTGGCATTGATTATGATGAAATTTTTTCTCCTGTTGCTAAACATACAACTATCCGCATTGTGCTTGCTCTTGCAGTATCCAAGAATTGGACTTTGAGGCAGCTTGACATAAACAACGCCTTCCTTAACGGCACTTTGAAAGAAGAAGTGTACATGTCTCAGCCACCTGGCTTCATTGATAATCATTCTCCTACTCATGTTTGTCGTCTTCACAAGGCCATTTACGGTTTGAAACAAGCTCCGCGTGCCTGGTACGATGAACTAAAATGCTATCTTCTTTCTCTTGGCTTTTATAATTCACAGTCAGATCATTGTCTCTTTATATTTGCAAAATCTGGTGTTGTTCTATATCTTGTTGTCTATGTTGATGATCTAATCGTCACGGGCAATAAATCACAATTTGTGGAGGATTTCATTGTTCTCCTTGGCCGGCGTTTTTCTTTAAAGGATCTTGGTGACTTGCAATTTTTCCTAGGGGTTGAAGTTATTAGAACTACTTCTGGGCTATTCCTAAGTCAACAAAAGTACATTTATGATATTCTTGAGCGTACCAACATGACAGAAGCAAAAGCTATGCACACACCAATGGCAAGTGGTTCTTCTCCTAAGCTCACCGATGGTCATTGCTTAGACGATCCAAAGAAGTATCAACAAGTTGTTGGCAGTCTCCAATATTTATCGCTCACCAGACCAGAAATTGCGTTCACTGTGAATAAACTATCCCAGTTTACAAGTGCCCCTACTGATGTTCACTGGAAGTTAGCTAAACGAGTTCTGCGATACTTGGCTGGTACCTCCGATTATGGTATCTTTCTACAGAAAAATTCTCCTCTCATGCTTCATGCTTTTTCGGACTCGGATTGGGCTGGTAACCGAGATGACAGATCCTCCACTACCACCTTTATAATTTTTCTAGGCTCCAATCCTATATCATGGAGCTCCAAGAAACAACGTTCCATCGCTCGCTCCTCCACAGAGGCCGAATATAGAGCTATTGCTGCCACCGCTTCTGATTTGTGCTGGATTCAAAATTTGCTTCTTGAACTTTCAGTCAATTTATCTCAGCCACCGGTCATTTATTGTGACAACCTTGGAGCTACGTATCTATGTGCAAATCCTGTATTCCACTCAAGAATGAAACACATTGAGATCGACTATCATTTTGTACGCAATCTTGTCCAACGTGGTCTTTTGCGGGTGAGCCATGTAAGCACTCACGATCAACTTGCTGATCTGATGACTAAACCTCTTTCCAGCAAGGTTTTTGAACGACAACGATCCAAGATTGGTATCTCAAACCGAGATACCATCTTGCGGGGGCATATTAGGGAAACAAATCACAATAGAATATTGTAATTAGGAATATGATTTCATTTCCTTTTTTCTCTTTATTTTGACAATTGTGTAATTGATATACTTTTCTATTTTTGCTTTCTCCATCTGTATAAATTGGTCATTGATATGTTAATACAAGTGTGGATTTCACACAATTCCCATTGTCCTTTAACTTGGATATGAAATCAATCTTTTTACATTTTATCATTACTCTCATTTCCTTTATCTGAAACTTTCTTTAGGTTAGGAATTTAGATTCATGACTAGTGCAACAAGCGCGAAACTGAAAATGGTGATTAAGATTAAGATCTCAGCTGTCTTTAGCTATAAATTCTAATCAACTTTGGTCCACACTTGATGTGAAACATGTAGTCGAATATGGAATCGGTCTTTTACTTCAGGTTTTAGAGTGAATCCCTAGTACACAACCACGCTCTTAAAGTTCTCCAATTGCCAAAAAGTAAAGGTAAGCGTTACTTGTGTTTGTTTTTTAAAAAATATTTAAGTACAAGCTTTGTTGAACTGAATTTAATTAAATTTGACTTAGGTAATTAATTTTTAGTCTATCTAATTAGAGTCCGACTAATTTATCATGATTGGTTATTCAAAAATTTTTTTGTCATATTCGAACTTGAGTTCGGTTAAACCTAACTTAAGACATTAATTGTTAATCAATTCAGATTATGCTCTATTAATTTTCATGATTTATCTTAAATTCAAAATATCATCTCTTTTAACATTTCTTAAAGTATCCAAAAAGTCAAATACATTATCTTGAAATTTGGATTGCATGTCGTTAAAAAAATCTAAAATACTTTCATGCGAAATAATAAATTATCATTTTTAATGTAAATTTATACATATAAAAACATAATTAAAGGGACGAAATACAAAGGTTTCAATTCTTTTTCATCAATAAATATTGAAAACGTAGATAATTTTTGAAATTATACATTTAAGCTAGTTTTAATTCAACCTTAAAACCTTTTATTAATAATTATAACTCATTTACATTATTATTAGAGTAATCATATTGTCCACACTTCGTGTAAAACTGGGAAACTTGGAAAGATCGAGGTTGTCTCCGAAATCCTCGTACGTACTGTCATTGTCTTGCGAGACTTCTCTCAGAACTTTCCGATATATAATAGTACAGCGCCATGTATGATGAAACAGTTAAAAGGATCAGATTAGTGTGGACAAAGAAGTATTAGATTCAGAAAGAAAAAAAAAAGTGGAAGACCCTGAAATCTTTGCATGCAAATATCAAAATTGTCGGGAGTCTTTGCTTGGCAAACAAGTAAAGGTAATACTTGTGTCTGATTGAAGAGCTACCACAAGCTGGGATAGTTCGTAGTGAATCAACTGTTCCCGTACTATAAATTCTGATGTTTTTACCTGCAACCTGCAGAAAATATTATCCCACTTTGAATAGTTGAGTGTAACCAGTCATGGCAGCACCTGGAGAGGTAACTTTTGAGCAGGAGCTGTCCGCAAAGAGGAGAGTAATCAGAAAAGATGGTGTTGATTGCCACAATGAATGTGAAATGCTCAGCATAGTGATCGAGAAAGCTCCTGGTTCGTCTTGTTCAATGCCGTCCTATGAAAAGTTGTGGAATCGCATGAATGATGATATCGGAGATGGGACTGAGAAGAAGTTTCGCATGATTCACATGGTCCCTGAAGTGCTTCGGAAGAAAGAATCATGCAAGGGCTGTTTTGATCCTATGGTTGTTTCTATAGGTCCCTATCATCACGGAAAGAGAGAGTTTCAGGAGGTGGAGAGGCTCAAGTATTCTCTGACACTTAAGTTCGTCGAAAATAGTGAAGAGCAGTTACATACCCTTTACGCTGGGGTGCAACAAATCTATGCCGATGCAAGAGGCGTCTATCCTGAGGAGACAGTGGCAAGGTTCGACGCGAATGCATTCACCACACTGATGCTTGTCGACGGATGTTTCGTTCTCCAGTTCATTGACGACTTCATGAAACAGAAAGTACAGCACATGACAAGCAGCATTGCAGCTTTTGTTAGAAGGGACTTGATGTTGCTAGAGAACCAGCTTCCTTATATAGTGCTAGAGAAGCTAATAAGGCTCCGGGGAAATGTTGGAGATGAATTAATTCACAGCTTCATCAGAAGCATTGGCGAAGTTTCCGAGCCTCGACCGTCGAGCTGCATACGAGCTACTGCCGAGTTTTATGATAAACCTTGTTCAAAACTCAAAGACCTATCGAGTAGATTTGGGAAAGGAAAAGCAAATCAAACTGACCTGCGAAAACCAGCTGAAGAAGGTTTATCAGCAGTTCAACCCCTTCATCTTCTTGATATTTTCCTGAGGAAATACATCAATGCAAAAGATCTGAGGCAAAATCCTTCGAAAGGCCATAATTGTTTTTCATATCCTGCAGCCAAGGAGCTTAGGACATTGGGGATTCACTTCAAGCCAAGCGCTAGTAAATATTTCACAGACATCAAGTTCATATCAACACCTATTGCTGGATTTCTCCTCCTTCCCCGAATCATGATAGATGACACAACCAAGTCCATGCTTTTAAATTTAGTGGCTTATGAATCTAGCCCCAATGCACCAGATGATCTTTGTGGTCTCACTTCTTATATATGCTTCATGGATTCCTTGATCAATCAAGCTGAAGATGTGAAGGAATTACGATCGGAACGTGTAGTCTACAACCTTCTTGGCAGTGACCAACAGGCTGCTGAACTTTTCAATGACATAGCCCAGGATCTGGTACCTAACCCCTTTGCTTTTGTTATCACTAGAAAAGGCATTGAAGCACATTTCAGGAGCATTATGAAGACTTGGATGGCTGAGTTTTTTAATACTCATTTTAGTAGCCCCTGGACAATGATTGCATTTCTTGCAGCAACTGCTACTATTTTCCTGACATTCCTGGGAAGTTATATTTCCGTTAAAGACCATTGCACAGGAGAAGGCAGGAAAGACGATGCTTCCTTTTGTGCTTTCTTCTAACCTCTGGTCTACTTGTTGAGGTTGGTGTTATATATGTACGTGTGTGCGTGTGTTTGTACGATTCAGCATTCGCTTTTTGGTTTCTCTTCTTTTCAGTGCTTTTTTGGTCGTCAATGATATTTTAATTGGATCCTGTTGCCATGTTAACTTTTGTGTGTGCTGCCTCTTAATTTTGAGTCCGTATCCTCTATTCAGTGTTTTTTCTTTTGGTCGTCAATGTTATTTTAATTGAATCCTGGTGCCTTGTTAACTTTTGTGTGTCCTGCCTCCTAATTTTCCTAACAACTAAACATCAAATTTTTATATAGGATTGATAATGAGTCAGACCCAAATCTTGCGAGCGAGTTTGAGCTTAAAGATTGAGCCTAACTAATTTTTAATCTTGAGTTTGAGCCAAATTAAATTGACTTGGAACGTTAACTTTTTACTAAGAATAATTTGCCACGATTAATCGAACTTGAAGAAATTTGTCAAGGTTGAGACCAAATTCAAACCCAAGTTTTATCAAACTTGACTCGAATGATTGAGTTTAACTAATTTATCATAATTGCTTGGATTTGAAAAAAAAATAAGTTTTGAGCTTTATATGGAGCCTAAACTCGATCAAACTTGATTTTAAATTATTAACTTCTACTCTATTTAACTCGAGCTTGACTAATTTGTCATGATAAAATGAATTTAAAAAAATCTGACCTAGGTCATTACATTAATATGCTCGACTAATTTATCATTTGGTTAAATTTGAAAATTTTTGTCAAATTAGAGTCTCTGTTAAATTAAACGGAATATTTTAATTAGTTGATTTTGAATATAAACAAACTAATTTTCTAATTTACCATCCTTCCACCTACCAATTACCCACACTAAAGCATAGCCAGGTAAGGAATGGGATAACAGTTAGTATCAACAAGAAGTTAGGGTGAGGTTCAAGTTGGTTTGACCATAATCTAAATTTATTTAAATAAGTTAAAAAAAAATTAACTCATGGTAACTCCTGGAGAAGTAACTTTTGAGCTAGGGCTATCTGCAAAGAGGAGAGTAATAAGAAAAGATGGTGTTGATTGCCGCAATGAATGTGAAATGCTGAGCATAGTGATCAAGAAAACTCCTGGTTTGTCTTGTTCAATGTCGTCCTATGAAAAATGGTGGAATCACATGAATGAAGAGATTGGAGATGGGATTGAGACAAAACGTCGCATGATTCACACAGTCCCTGAAATTATCGGCAGAAAGAATCATGCAAGAGTTGTTTTGATCCGTTGATGGTTTCTATACGTGCTTATCATAATGAAAGAGCGAGCTTCAGGAGGTGAAGAGGCTCAAAGATTTTATACCATGTTTCTTTTTCTTTTTTTTAGTGCCTTTTATGGTCATGAATGGTGTTTATTTGGATCCAATGCCTGTAACTTGTGATCCTACCTCCTAATTTTCCTAACAACTCCTAATGAACTATCAAATTTTGTATAGGATTCGTGTTTACCCTTTAACATATGAAGGAACTTCACAGCTAGTTGGAAATGAGCTTTGGGTTAAAGGTTGGTTAGACCACATGCATGACAAAGATCTCCAAGCTAACTTAGCAAGTTAGATCAAGTTTGGCGTGAGTTTTTTTAAAGTATCGAATCTTGTACGGACTTACTTGGTTAAGGCTAAGTTTTTGATGAACTAAAGACTTAGTATATTCTTAAATTAATAGATCATGGCTTATAGACATGACATGGTAAATAATAAACTATACCAATGTGCTATGAATACTTTAAACTTAGATGACTCATTATTAATGAATATAGGTCATGAGGAGATCTTAGATGATGTGACAAAAGATAAAGACCATGTGAAAGGATTAGTGGGACCTATAAAGTATATGAGAGTATCATCCGTAGTGTGTTGTAATTTGATAAAAATAAGACGTGATCTAGTTAGTTAGTATTCTAAATTGTAGCTTGGTTGTAGGTGCTCATTTAAGCTTTGATCTTAAGCTCTTACCTTTGATAGTTTCGTGCTTTCATAGTATTCTTGCAAGAGTACAATAACAACAATAACAACAACAACCCAGTGCAAGTCCCAATACCTAACCCCTTAATAGATAAAGAGATTATTTTTGATAAAGCCATATTATATATATATATATATATATATATAGATAATGTTAAATACTAGGAGGGACATGAGGCATTCGAGATGGTTAATGATCACATGGTAAGATTGAGTCTCACTTAAACAAACCTCAGTGAGATTGTCATATAGTGATATAAGTTTGGTGTTTAATTAGAACACCTTTGTAATAATTGGTAATGGTCAAACCCAAATTTTCTATGTCTCGAGCTTTAGTTTAAATAAATTTTAAACTTGAGTTTGATCAAACTTGACTTGAGTAGTTAACTTTTAGGCTATCTCAGGTTTGATTAATTTACTATGATTAGTTGAGTTTGAAAATTTTTGTTAAGGTCGAACTTTATATTAAGTTAAAGCTCAATGAAACCTAAGTTAGGTTATTGAATACGTAATCAATATTTTTTCTTTTTTTTATCATTACTCTCATTTCCTTTGTTCGAAACTTTCATTAGGTTAGAAATTATGTCATTTCCTTTATCTAAATCTCATTTTTTTCCAACTAAAAATGCGATTAATAACTTAATTAATGGATACACTACATCATTAGATAATCTATCACCTATAGAATCATGCTATAGATATGAACTTTCCAAACTCTACTTCGGATACACTTTACATGGTTGCTGATCGTTTCAATGATCAGGCTACTATCATTTAGATCTTGAAGCAGTTGCCTCCAAAAGAGTTGGAAAAGCTGATGCAGACAGAATGATCACAAACTACCATAACGTGTTCCATACTCATCATAGGCACTCATTTCACACGTCCACTCCTCCAATTCTTCAGACTCTTCGAGATGGATAGGTGAAATCTATCTACACCAGGCCTATTAATGATCAACCAAATACTTCAAACACTTCTGGCTTAGTTTTGATGCTACAACCTGTTATGCGTCATATAGAAGGCAGCAAAGACCCTCCAATTCATTATATCAAATCTAATGGAGATACAGTATACATAAGCCATCATCGAGAACATTTCATCTGGGATACAAATCCCTCTATATACGAACCAGATTGTGAAGTTTGTCTGAACCTTGAATCAGACAGTGATGATGATGATGATGATGAGTTATATAATTGATGGCGATGACAACAATGAAAGAAAAATTCATATACTCGTTGTATGCCTTCTTAACAATATCATCCTATCAAGATGATCAAGATGATTCCAACAACTCTATAGGTCTCAACATAGAAAGATTCAGACCTAGATCTCTTCGTGAGATGCTAAAACCCACTAGCAACTACTATCCAGAGTCAATCTCCAAACCATGACAAGTAATTCCAACTATTCCTGTTATATCTCCTACTCTCACACTTTGTACAATGGTTCAATCATATGAGGAAGACTTTTCTCCTTTACACCAGAGCATTGATGACGCCAATAGGGTTATCTCTAGCCCTTATGTTCGAGCCACAAAAATGACTTCCTAAGGGAATTTTGTGTCTAATCCTACTGATGAAGTTCTCAACTAGCATAATGCAATAACACAAAACAAAGTTCTAAGAAAGATTGATTCTAAGCTGGATGGAATCAATTAACAGAATCATGCTACTCATCAATGAGTAGACGTTGTTTCTTCTTAGATCCAAAAGTTGTACAAATCTTACAGAGATCAGATGAAACAACTTAATGCTGATCTTTTCCATTACATTGCAACACAATATTTTGGATCAGACTTTGCAGTCAAGGAGTAAGAACTTAGACAAGTAAAAGAAGTTCTTCATCGTATGGATGATAACAGGCAAACTGAACAACCTAGAACTGTTTATGGAGCCTATTGTCCTAATTACCCAATTCCTCATCCCATGTGTGCTTCTCCTTCATACCCTACCTATCTACATGCAGCTAATTATGAGAAAGTTTTCAAGATGAATTATCCTTTGATCAGACAACACATTCACCCTCATTCCAATAAACCCAAGAAATTTGCAAAGCCAGATCCTCAACCTAAAATACCCAAGGATTCATCCATTCCTTCTACTTCATATATCAAAATTATGAATCCATGGAATAAACTACTGCAAATCAAAGCACCATCTTCATCTCTTCCAAAATCTCAGCTTACACCTTCTTCAGCTAAAGATAAAGTACCTGAGTTCATAGCAACTCTTGCACCTTTTAAGGTTCCAAAACCTAGAAAAGAAATTACTCTTAAACCTTCTGAGTATTCTGAGCGATCCTCTAAACAATCTGAGCAATCTCTTAAATCCTTTGGGCAATCTTCTACAATTTCAAAATCAACTATAGATTGAATAGTTTACAGATCTATCTGATCTCGCTCATGTTATGATGACAATGCCTCAACATATGGAAGTCAATCCAAATATTAGTGATATTGACTCTATAGGTTCAGTAGAACCTGAACCATTCAGATCATCACCACCAGAAGTTACAGTACAATAGACCAAACCTATATTAGGTCGCTAGTTTATTTTTGATGACCTTCCTCCTAAGAAATAGAGAGAACATCTTTATGAATTTGGAGCATGACTAGATTTGCAAATGACTCGACTTAATACTCCTTTACGGGATATTTTGTTTGAGCTCACTTCTCGCTTCACTAGTACTCTACGAGAATGGTGACAATGTCTTAACGCTTACAATATATACAACTCACTTCTGCGAGTATTCTTCTTGGAATCATCCATAAAAAGTTCATTGGTGATTTCCAACTCATTGACAAGCAAGTTCGTCAAGAATATTTTGAAATGAAATGTTGAATGCTTGATAGATGTGACCTTCAAAAGTATTTTCAACGTATAACAAAAAGATACTAACTTCTCAATGGATCATATGATGTGTATCTCCGTTATACATTCATATCATCCTTGCCAAATGAATTGCAACCAGAATTGCAATGGACCATTACAACCTTACGCAGAAATATGATAGGTATTTCTCTTGGAGAAATTTATCATCTTAGTTTATCCTCTCTAGATAAACTATGTGATCAACAAGCATTATTCAAGAATATGATGAAAGGCAGTCCTATCCTTGAAAAGGCTTGCAAAAGCCTTATCTGAAAATCAAATGCAAAGGCAAGAAAGACCATGATTGCAGTAATAAGAAGAAATCTCATCATAAGAAACTCTACTACAAGATGTTAATGGGCATTTTATATTTATTTTAGATACATAATTTATTAAACTCTTGTCCATTTAATGTTTAAATTGCACTAATTAAGAATTATTTGTTTTAATTTTAGGTACACATTAGATTTGGAATTTTTTAAAAGCCTAAAGCAAGGAAAGCTTGAAAAACTCGCTTGTTCATATATATTTTCATATCATTTAGATGGGTTTTTGTCACCAAAAGTGATCTTTAGGGAATTATTTGATTACTATTTGAATTTTTGTGCCTTACATTTAATTTGTGTTTATAAGAGCAAAAATTATCGTATTTTGGTTTAATTATGATAAATTAATTGCTACTTTATTTGTATTTTTTATCATAGGGTACTAAGAAAAATTAGAGTTCAAAAAGATTAAATAGTGATCCAAGGCATTGATACAACTTGAGAAAAGAAGCATAAGTGCAAGAATGACATAAGAGGAAACGACACGTTGAGCAAGCATGGGACATTGACAAAGCAATCAAAGCGACAACGTATTCTAAAGAGAATGAAGAAGAAACGGCAGCGTTGGAGGGTGGCGTTGGTTGCAAGAGTTTTTGGGAATGAACACAAAAGTGGAATACAAGTTAAATTGTCACACTTCAGCTACGGTAAAAAGGAGGTAGTCTGAGTGAGTTTTGGTGGCTAAGGCATGGTTTTTGAATATAGCAGGTGGCGTCGTCTACGTCCAGAGGCGGCAGTGTTGTGTGTCGTGTGTGAGGCATAGGCTGTGTAGAGAAAACAGAAGAAGCATCACAACAACGGAGAGGGCAAAAATGGAGAGGCATACATGAGTTTCAAAAGGTTTTTGAAAAAAACAAAAGGTTGGAGACATTTGGTGATGCTGTCGCCTGCAACCAAATATAAAAGAAATCACTTCCGTTAAAACAATTTAATGTAGTAGCGGTAAGCGGATATCGTTCCCACGAGGAATCTTTAACGGTAAAGGTTAGCTAGTTTAAACGACGAAAATAAAAAGGGGGGTTTTGTCACGGCAATAATAAAAATAAATGAGAAAATCACAAATCAAAAGCAATAATTAAATCTGAAAAATCAATGAGAAAAATACCTTGGTTTCGGGTCACCGATGTTATCACGCTATTATGGATCCTCGACATAAAATTGCAATTATTAATAAACATTCATTGGGGGAAATTCTCTTTTAAGTGTAATGACTAGAAACATGTATTCTAGCAATCTTATTAAACAATAACCTAGATACGATCATA
>JANTPM010015181.1:474-23229 GCA_025434745.1 Erythroxylum divaricatum
TAAGTAAGTAAACTACCTTAGTTTTTCACTAAGTAAGTAAACTACCTTAGTTTTTCACTAAGTAAGTAAACTACCTTAGTTTTTCACTAAGTAAGTAAACTACCTTCTTTTCTTCGTTAGTTTCCTTTTTTTTACTCAAATTTATATAATTCTACTTTCAAAAAGAAAATGTTATCGCCTTTTCTTATTATTCTTATATGGATTTATATATATAGGTATCATTCTATTTTCCCAACTTCTTCGAGTCTTTTTTTATGAACAGGTAAGCTTAAGTCTGCTATCAGGTTTATACTTGACTTCTGGCAAAGCTCACGCAAAGCTGAGCGAAAAGCCTTATTATCCGCACCGCGAAAATTCCATGACATGATCTTCCAATTTTAGAAAAAAAAAAAATAAGAAGAAAAAGAGACAGAAGTCAATAATAAAGAGATTCGATTCATTCGTGGACAGGGCTGTAACTTTTCTATTTTACATTCTAAACTCTTTCGGTGCGACGATCCACTTGAATTGGTGTTATCTTTCTCCCTTAGAACAGTGTGATTTCATGCTGGAAATGTTCCCTGATCTGCTGTGAAAAAATAGTGACATTCTTTTTATAGGATAGTTGTAGATCGCTTTTAGTGATGCCAAAGGGCGCCTTTTCAAGGCTAAGGTGGTTAGGAGAATCGCCCCGGAAATATGAGTGGAGTGGATCGGATCCGTTTCTTTATTTATGTCACCACTCGATTGATTATGGTAGCTGTCTGTCTGATCCTAGCACGGTCGTATCCGAACTAAGCGCTTGCCTTGTCTCAGGTTCCCGGCTTGGTTTAGTCTTTCTTTCGAAGAGCGAAGACCTTTGGCACTTAATCTAACCACACCTTTCTTAACTGAATTATTTCCTGACTGACATGCTTTTTTCTCTCTCAGCTAGAATTGGGTGCCACAGCTTCTACCTCGAGTGGCTCTTCGCGGCTTGCAAAGCGTGCTTGACTTGTCTCAAAGAAGAGTTTGATCGGCGAGGCCAGCGAAGGATCCAAGTCTCAAAGCGAAGCCAGCACGGGTGTTGCCCCCGAATCCATTCAAGGGACTCCCAAACCAAGCCTGCTGTAGCCAACCTAGCGCACTGCACCACAGAGGCAGAGACGGACATTTCTCTCGATTCCTCTGTTTGACCATCTTGCAGATCACTCGATCTCTCAAGCATTGTAGTTGCATCACATACGAAATAAGTGCCGACCCGCGCAAGTGAACTAGGACGCTTACCATTCTGCCGTCGGTCAGTTATTCAGCTAGGCAGGGTATCAACGGTCTAACTACGAAAGATTGATTGCAACGCTTCATCCCACACTCTTTCTTCTTTCGCCTAATAAGGGAAGCTTTAGCTTACTTCGAAAGCTTTTCAAATCACATAAGGCGGACCCGGTAACATTAGAGTTGATAAAGTGCGTGCCACATTATGACATCCAATAGCAGAGAAAGAAAGCTTGCATCTCCGTCTTGGCTCGAATCCTTCTTATCTTTCTCCTACAAGCCAATCATGCAGTCTAGCTCTACTTTACTACGATTTTTTCTTGCTATTGTTTTGTTCGATCACAAACAGTCAAACTAGCTACCGAAAGAGAGAGACTCAATCCGTTACCATGACTGATAGGATGATCAAGCAAGGCAATGATAATTGTTCCGCTTCTTCTGTTAGTTAGAGAGTAAGGGATGATCTCGGATTTCAATCCAAGGCATGGTCCCATTGAAAGCCCATGGAAAAATTCCCAATTCGTGTTATCCCCCGAAGCGAAGAAAAAGGAATAAGAATGACAATCCCTAGCCGATTCTCCTTTGTTGCCTTCTATCTTCTTCCCCCGTAATAAACAGCAAGGGTAATGATTTCAAGCAGCAATTCCGGTACATCAATAACCGAGTGGAATAAGATTTTTTTTTTAAGTCGTATTCCCGGGGATAAAGAAAATGACTCTTTCTTCAGAAATCGTATCCATAGCTTAGTCGCTAGTACGGAGACTGCACCGCAAGGGCAGAGAAGTAGTTTACTTGTGAAAACTTCACTCGTCTTACCCTGAAAACTTCACTATAGACTGCTTTCTTAGCCAATAACTCTATCTCTGAGAAGTAGTGCTATGAGGAGGCTCTTTCCTTCTTTCGTCCCATCGAGTAAATACCCGTCAATCGTAGACAAAAGATACTATTTAATGCTAATAGGTAAGGAGTATGAATCATTTACCAGGCTAGCTCCGACTTGAAATCGAGTTCTTTCACTTCTAAATGATTCTTAGATCGGACTTTGCCGGGTGTTCAGGAATCGATTTTTTTTTACATATCCTTTTAAGAAAAAATTCCCCGGGTTCTATAAAGCGCTCTTTGATGAGAAGCCCTGTGATGCTTGATCTGACCGAACTGGGTCTAATGGAAGACCGCTAATAAGGAGATTTCCAGGTTCTATTAATAAGGAGATTGTTGCTTCATCAATCATCCTAGGTCTATGAAAAGCAAGGCAGGCTATAGACTGTGAGTAGACTGCATTTGTCGGCCTTACGACTGCTACTGCCCCTTTGAAGTTGAATTTCTTTTTTGATTGGAATCTCAAGGATTGGATTCGGTCCTAACTCTCCCTGCTTTCAAGAGAATGATTGAACTTCAACTTTCTTCCTCAGAACAGAACCCGATGCTAGGCCAAGTCCCTCAGCCTGACCGTTAATCAGGAATACTTGGCCAATGCTATCGAAAAGCATCTCGCAATTCATTTTATTACACATTTCGTAAATGGCACTATGCTTCCTTGCGCCCTGGCCTAAGCCTAAGACCTTGGTCATTCTTACTTTGCTACTTATGTAATTAGATTCGAAATAGTCAATTGGCAATCATCTTCAATGATTCTTTGCTATTTCCTCCCTTTTTGTCTGATTTTCTTATGCCTTATTGAATTGAGTTTTTTCACAAGGGAGTCTTAATCTGTTTTGCTACTAGATACCTATTCCACTTCCCTGGCTCGAAAGAAGGAGGAAGCTTTGAATGCTAAAAAAGGATTGTCTCATTCGTAGACGTTGGCGAATCGCGAAAAGAGTCTCTTCTTTGGTAAGAAGCATTTCAATATTTGTAGCTAAGAAGAAAGAGATTACTTGCTAAGAGAGTCGAGATACTGACTTGCTTAGTCTTATACCTTTCGTGCCCCTTGGCCAGTTCCACTCCTCGTACCCTATCGTTCCAAGTACTAAGCTCTACCTTGCTCTAGTTCTCTAGCTATCGAAAAAAGTATGGAGCTATTACGCGATCACTATTTCGCTCGTTCTCTCTATCTCGTTCCTCTTATTCCACGCTTAATGCCCTATGGTCGAGCATCTGAAAACCTGGGAAACCAATCTTTCGATCTCGGAAGCATCTAAAGCGTTTTTTTTTTTCTATCGTCTATCGGGTGGGGTGGTAGTCCTAAATGAAATGGCTTACCTAACCTTATAGGAAATATGTTTTATAGGGCAAAATCAGGGGTTAGTAAGGGAGCAGGCAGATAGGCTTAATCTGAACTCACTTTTGGAGCGAAAACGTGATTCCTATATGTTTAAGATAAGGTAGATTGTCCTTGCTTCGGAAGCAGCTACAACAAAGACTACTTATGGACCTTAGATCACTAAAGGATCAGGGATAATCAATCGGCTGATTACAGAGATGCAAGAGCTCTACAAGCAAATCTGGAGAATGAAGAGCTGGCTCAAAGGCTGATGCGATTATCCTAAAACGGGGAAGGCTGAGACGATAGGCTTTGATTCATCAGTTTTAGACTGAAGGGCTATGGTGCTACACCCGGAAGAAAGCTCGATATGATATTCTGACTTTCCTTTCAGGCTAAAGGAAAGCAATTCGCCAAGCTAATTGAGTAAGTGAGACGAGTGCAACCATTTCAGGTTTATATTGGATGAATAGAGTCTTTCATACTTTGAATATCCTGAGAGACTTCGATGGCTTAGAAAGGCTTACTGGAACAAAAGATCCTTCTTTTTTACGTCGTGAAGGGAAAGGCCCTCAACTAAGGGACAAATGAAAGAGTAAAGTAAATCAACACTTAAAACACTCGAATAAATATACCGAAGCTAGACGGACTAGACCGCTTGAAGGCTAAGAGAGAGGTGGAAAAACGTAGGCTGTTTGGATTGCATACGGGGTAGTAGATGGAAAGCAAAGGAATTTCATGGGGCCATTCTATTACACAATCACCCAGAAAGCAAAAAACAATCAGTCCTTGTTCTGAGAGTTCAAAAAAAAAAGTAAGTAAGAGGATATAAATTGGACATTGTTCGTGACTCGACTGAAAGGAACCTCGCCAAAAAGGGGAACAATTTCTCACTAATCTAGAAAATCTCCATTTTTGAAATATTTGGCTTTAAGGATGTGATACCAAAGCCCATCACAGCCTTGGAGCATGCGCCAAGCCAACTTCATGAACATAGCCTCATTTACCACCTCCGTTTTCCTTAATCCCAGACCTCCTAAGTTTTTGGGTTTGCATAACGTGTCCCAGGGCAGCAGATGGAGTTTCCTTTTCCCATTAAGCTCCCCCCAGATGAACTTTCTGCTAGCCATGTCAATGTTCCTACATACCCCAGTGGGCAATTTCGTAGACTGCATAGTATAAGTGGCTATAGTGGACGCAGCAGATTGCACTAAAACAGTCCTGCCGGCCATAGAAAGTTGGCTCATTTTCCATCCTGCTAGTCGCCCTTGCACTCTGTTAGAGAGCTCTTCATAGATAGCCTTGGTGACTCGTCCGTGTAGCATGGGAACTCCCAGATATTTCCCCAGGTCAGACGTTAGTTGCATTCCTAATTTGGAGGAGATGATCCACTTTTTCTGTCTTGGAGTGTTAGGTGAGAGCCACACCCGAGATTTCTCGAAGCTAACTCTCTGCCCTGACGCTTCACAGAATTGATGCAAACAGCCCAGCATAACCTCATCCTGGGCTTCCGATCCCTCACCCATGAACAGGAGGTCATCAGCAAAGAACATGTGTGAAATTAAAGGGCCTCGTGTCCCTATTCTGATTGGCTTCCAGTTCCCATCACTCACTAGCTGCGCTATCAAACGACTCAGTTTCTCAACACACAAGACAAATAGATACGGGGACAATGGGTCCCCTTGGCGGATCCCCCTGCTAGGACTGAATTCGGGTTTCTTGTCTCCATTCCAAAGTACAGAGAAGGAGGTGGAAGAGACTAGATTCATAACCAAGTTAACAATGTTAGCTGGGATGTTGGATTCGAGTAAAACCTGGTGTAGAAAGGCCCACCGGAGCCTGTCCTAGGCTTTCTCCATGTCCAATTTGATGATCATAAAGCTTTTCTTGCTCCCTCGTTGTCTAAGAGTGTGGACTATCTCCTGTATGGATATAATGTTGTCGACACCTAACCTCCCGGTGATGAAGCTACTCTGGTTCTTGCTAATCAGTCCATCCATCCATGGTTTGATCCGTTGGACCAGCACCTTGGAGATAACTTTCAGAGCTACGTTACATAAAGCAATAGGCCTGAAATGTCTTAAAGTCTCTGGCCTCTCCACCTTAGGAACAAGGGAGAGAAGGGTTTGGTTTAGGGAAATAGGAAACTGACCAGTTTCAAAAGCTTTTTTAACAAGGGTTATTAAGTCTGGTCCAACCACAGCCCACTGTTTCTGATAGAATGCTGGAACATAGTAGGAAAGGATGTGACTAAGTCCAAAACTTCAGTGAACTTAACTCCCCCTTTAGAGACCCAGTTTACTACCACCACTTCTTTGCTTCTGCGGGTTCCTTAGGACCCACTTCTGCACCATGCGTGCACGGTGGCGGGCTCGACACACGTTTGGTTGGAGAGAAAGAACCCAGAGGAGCGACCAGTTGATCGAGTACACCAGCAGATCAACAGCCCACATCTTATCTTCTTCTTTGTCTAGAGAATCGTCGGGCTTAACCGAGACCAGACATCTGCTTTTACTACCATTGGTTTTGTTCGTCGTGGCCGTGTCCACACATACGGCTATTTTAGACGTCCTCTCGAAAACGAAAATTGGAAGTGGTCTATAATTCACTTAGTACTCGGTATAACTCATGCGTGAAAGAAAGCCCTTTACACGCGGCGCTGAATGAAACTTTTACAGAATTCCTTTCTCCCGGCTTACTATTCTTTGGCAGAGGGGTTGTCGGGTGAACAATATGATTCGAAAGAGGAATAAAAACCTAGCGCTCGAGGCAAGGTAGGAATGCTCGGGCTGAGCAAAGACTTCAAAGTCAGTTCAGGCTGACTTCTAAACTAACCAACAGAATTGAATCGAGAAAGGGATGCTGCTTGCCTTTCCGGAGTCCAAGAGGCCGATGCAGATCGACAAGTAGACGTTTCCTAAGCAGGTCCATACTGCCGGAGTTGCTAAAATGGAATAAGAAAATACGTTACTTGTCGACGACGATGAATGAATAAGGGAAACCCGGATTTGCCCAATATAGCATCTCCGTTAATCGTATTGAGCTAATCTCCGCACCGAGAAGTCATTCACGTCCGAAGCCGGAGGTTCGTGCTCAGTCTCAAAAGATCGTTCAGCACACTGGAACCAGGGACACCGTAGGAAGCTTCTTTGGAAGGCTTATTGCTTTCCGAAGCACAGAACCCTTCTTTGGCTGGCCATGCTTGGCCGACTGCCTACTTTCTTATCCCATCCACCGCCCTTCATCTAACTGCTTTAGTCAAGCAGTCACGTGCCTCTTCCATCCGTTCGGTCTTCGCTCTCAACGCAAACGGTAGTCAGTCCGTCCGCGGGATACTGATCCGGCTATATCCACAAGTTCCTTACGAGGGACCATTCGTGTTTAAGTTAGCATTACTCCGCAAGGAAACCCGAAAGACAGGCCTGCTTGCTTAAAACCTAGTTTAAGAGGGGCTAGGTGCCTCGCGGACCAAAAGACAAAGATAGAGAAAGGTGATGATAGAAATGCTAGCTAACAATCGGATGATCCACTCTCTTTATTTCAATTCTCAATCATCGATTTGTGTTTGAGATTAGAAGACCACGCGTCGACAAAGGCTAACTTGACCTTCCGCCCCGGGGACGGTGAAGGACATTGTTGAACGCTCACCCTACCAAGGGGTTGCATTTCTTGCCTCTCGGAAGGATCCTCGAACCTATTTTTGGAATCCTCCCATGATGGTGCAAGTGCCTCGTGCCATATCAGCATGCCGCCTACGCTACCACAGCTTATCAGTCTCGTTCAAGTACATAGTGGCAGTTCCTCTTTGATTTTGGCCTCTTGATCTTTGATTCGAGAGAAAACCCGCCAAGACTAATAGACAAGTAGGTCAAGAACACGAAGTCAGAACTAGCAGGTCTTTTATCCTATATAAATAGGCAAACTCGCCAAACAGATCAATGACTCCAGCTCCAAGCCGAAGGGACTTGTGAAGCTGCTACACTCATCAAAGATTTCGAAACTCGCCTCAAAACCTGTGTGGTAGCATTACCGGTGCAAGTTTATCCTCTTTGGTTGCGGGCCTTAGCTGGATCAGTGGGTGGAATCGAAGTGTAAATAGGAGTGTTCTACTCCGAATCAGGTGGCCTTGGGAGCTCTTTAGTTAGGTAACACAAGGAAAAAGCCTTGTTTGTAGGCTGCAGGGGCTAATCCAATTCAGTGCTTATCGTAAGAGATGACACTTTTTTGAATGCTTTCTCATGGTCACTGATTCCCTAACTTGGTTTCGAAAAGCCAGCGCCCAAAGGTGCTCTATTGAGCTGGTCACCGTCAGGAGCCAACAAAGGAAGTCATGGACTGATCGCTTGGAGCATTCAATTGCATGAGAAAGGTCGATCTCAATTGTCCATGTAATGTGAGGAAGCAGGGACCAGACCCGCAATAGGCATCTTCCATTCATCTCGATTTGGGTTTTTCCGTACCATATTTTGATCTCCCTCTTCTTCCAACGAAATAGTCTCACTTCTCACATTTCCTCGCCGAGGTGTTGTAAATGCGAGTTTACAAACAAATGCCGTCGGTAGTCCTTTCCGCTCAGTCCTTCCTTTCGGAATAGGGCTCCGTTCGACAGTCAAATCGGCCAATTTCAGTAAGCGGATTTAGGGCTTGGCTTGCTTGGGTTAGCTTCCTTACTTGCCTCACCTGGGCTATCAAGTCGGTACAGGTCATACAAGAAAGAAGATGATTTTCATGCCCGGACATTGCCCTATGTCCCACTCGCTGATAGGACTGACTGACTAATAGGATCGGAAGACTGACTGGTTGGCTCACATAAGACCAGTACCAAGCCAGTAGCGAGCAAGAGAACCTTGATTTTCTTTAGAACTAGGATGAACTAAAGTGACGTGAGGGAGAAGGGATGGATCAGCTGGAACTGCTTGTTGCACAGTGGATGATCGGATAGTTGCGGATAGCTAATCCCTCTTTCAACGAGAGTTGCTCTCTTACTTACTCTTAGTGCTGTGCGAGCCTCGGTTTCATTTCTTCTTCTTCTAAGGCAGCTAGCTAGGCCTGTTGAGAGCTCAGGATTGGACGAAACCCTGACGATTGGACTATCGAACAGCTGTTGGTGGGGAAGAATCTCCTTTCCCTTGATTGCTGCGGGCCTTCATTGCTGAAACTAGACTGGCTAGGACCACTAGAGGGGGCAGACTACCAGGACTAGTGACATCCGCTTCCCAATAGGAACACGGAACTGCAACTGCGGGGTTAGCTTCCCCTACTTCCTTAGGATAGGATGGCCTATTGCCTATTTTTGGAAGCAAGAAAAGGTATTCAGCAAGAAGTGTGGAAGAGATCCTGCTGTTAACGAGGAAATTCATTGGCGAGACCATCACACCTTTTACAGTCAATTCAATAAAATCAGTGTACTACGAAAGATCTTTTTTTGACTCGCTATCGCTATAAAGGTTACAACCGGCGGCATTCAAAAGGAAGGTTATTACATCAGTAATTAGAGCGATGCCCCTTGCTTTGCAAAGAGTTGAGTTCTTCCTCTTGAGCGCAGGATAGCCACTGACTCTTCCGATTAATTAAGATATAGGACAAGCCAAAGCCAACGCGTCAAAGTCAAGTCAGGTTCAGCAATCGACGTAACTGGTTCAAATACCAGAAGCTAGGTCATAGAAGGTAGATTCGATTCGACAATCTTAAGTAGTTGAGTTAGCCCTTGCCGGGATACGAGACTGTCAGCCTCAGCTAATCACTAGCTTCTGAAATCATAATATCGTCAAGTCGGAGAGGAAGAAAAATGCCATCATAGAGGGATCAGCATGTAAACTGGAAGGGCTAGGGAACTCCTTTAGCTCCAGAATGATTTAGAATGAGAGTTAGGGTCGATCGGGGGAGCCTTACCTCTTAGATGACCCAAGCAAGTCAGTAAGCTATTGGATTTGGATTGGATGGATCCCCAGTCCCTGCTAACTGTAGTTACTGAAGGTCGAGTAGTAGACGGGCGAGGCCCACTGTTATAATTGGGAGGGAAAATCCAATCCCTTGCTGCAAGTCATCTGGTGGTGAATCATCTTGACTATCTAAAAATATGTTAGAAAATCACAGAACGCTTCGCATTGGCTAGCTTGCTTGGCCGCACACATATAGATTCAAATAGCCCAAAAAAGTAGATTCCGTGGGTTGGATTACTGATTTTTGCGATGATTCAAAAATGTCAAGCTTCACAAGGAAATATCATATAATGACGATAAACGACCAAGTCGTCACTTTCATCTACATATAGAAAGTGCAATCGAGCAAGCAGTCTTTTATGTAGTACGATCAATCAAGCCTACCGCTGATTGCGCGGCCATTGATTTTTCATTTCTTTCGGCTTTTAATCGAGATTGGGTTAGTGTTCATTTTTTTCTAAACTATTGGGATATCAAAAATCTTCCTATGTTTGCAAGAATACGGTGTTTGAAGGGTAAAAGTTCAGAGGCTTCCTGGAGGAGGAACTCATCTTCCTTTTGATAAGATGATAAGAGTTTCGGTATCGCTCTTCGCCAAGTTATAGTAGTAATTCTGCCTATCCCGACCATTCCGAAGAGTCGGCAAAAGCCCATATGGGCTGGATATCTTCAATACAACAAAGTAGTAGGTAGGAAAAGCCTTCCCGATTTGTAGGAGTTGGCTCTACTCGTGTGCTCGAGAGAACTCCCACCCGAAAGGCCTTAAGTTAAGCGCGAAAAGCTGCGGAAGCAGCGAAATCAAGCATTTCACCAGAGAAATACATTGATCAAAGAGCAGACCCCTAAGAACGAAGGGAGTGGTTCGATTCCCTTTAGCGGGACTTCAAAGCGTTACGCTCGTGCTTCTTTCGAAGAAGCTAGCTAGCGGACTCATTCAATACCCCTATCTATTGAGCTACCTTTGTTTCAATTGGATACTCCTACTCTGTTGAAGCCTGCCATGGAAGGGACAAAGCTCCCACTTTGTCAAAATATTGGACAGTTTTTTAGAATTTTAAGCATAAAGGCAATGATGACGAATGGAAGCACTTTTACCACAAGCAATTGAAGAGAAGTCCACCTTCAGGTGCAGAGGGACCTGGATAAATGTTAACTGGGGAGGCCTCTTTCTTACACTCCGAATTCGCTGGTCCAACGCTTATATCTTTTAAAGTTATTTTATTTCATGCAGTTCCTTCTTTGCCCCTCGGTTCACCTTTGTTGCTAGAGATAGCCGGTTGGCTTTGCCAACCGGGATAGGATGCCGCGACAAAAAATCCAGTTGGAGTCTATCGGAGAGCAACTACAAAGCAAATGGGGCTGATTAGAGAAGGGACTTTTTTATCCTTCACCACTGGTACACTTATTTGTTCTTGGTTAGCGCTCATTTTATCCTTGTATACGCTACTTTGTTCGTCCTTATTCTCGCAGAAATTTTATATCAGAGTCATGTAGTCCCATTTTCTGGCTGCAGGGCCCGGCCCAAGTAGTCAATGGTTGCTACCGCTCTCTGCGCTTCTATGTACCATTTTTAGTCAAAATAGATGCTGGGCATATCTACGGACCCGACGAAGCTGACGTAATTCTATCCATAGCTGTCTGTACCGCTACCTCTATCCAGCAGATCCAGCGCCAACCGATCTATACCTAGCTTTGTCCGGCCCGGCCGGGCCAACCCACGAAAGCATCCAATCTTTCAAGAGCTGTATGCCAGGCCGCAGATCCAACACTCCGCCTGGAGGGCAACCACCAAAGCACCTTCCTACAGTACACCTTCATCCGGGACACGTACCTGCATTAAGCCCTTCCATCGATGTGAGCGCGTCACCAGATAGTCAAGTTGAACCGCTTACAGCGCCTTCATCCCCTTCGGTCGATCAACCCTATAAGACGAAAGCAGCTAAGAGTTACACTACCTCACCTGCTGATGCGGATTCTAATTCCGATTTCAATAAGCCCAACTCCGCTACCTCGGATTAAGATATTTTGGAAGGAGCTGGAAATCTAGCCAGATATTTCGTTGTTGGACGATAAAAAAAAAACAAACTTTTGTTTCCAAACCTTCCCTGAATCCCGATCTTCCACTGCCTTCCTCTGATGGATAACCCCTTTCCTTTCCCATCTATCGGAGTATTGAATGCCTCTAACGGTCCAGATATTTAATAACCTGATAGAAGTGGAATTCTTCACCCCTATCCATTATCCGGATTGACTTAAGACTTTGAAGTCGGCGAATCCGCTGCCGCATATCCGCTGTGAACCGGGAGTTGAAGAATGGAAAAAATGATCTCCTACTGACAGCCCACCTGGACCATGCCCGTCCTTGGATGCCGATCCCCCCGATGGGGCCACCCACCAGAAAAGGGTCAGTTGTTCATTCCTCCATCTACTACGCCGTTTCGTCGAGATAGGCCTCTCCTTTCTACTGATCTAGCTCCACTTCTCCCCTCCTTCCCGAGCTTATGTCAATAAAATAAGTCACTCTCGCTTTTCTCTTTAGTATAACAATCCCTACATTCTCTCATTGAGTACTTTGCTTTGCATACAATGGTATCCAATCAATAAAAAAGGTTAGATCTTATATCGTTCGGGACTCTTCCCAAGAGTCCCTTCACTTACTTTATCTTTAGTTCTTATTAGCATAAGTGATGTTCGTTCGAAATCGCTCCTCTCCTTACAGTCGAGCTGAGCTCATGCAACAAGGGCAGCATCAACTGAGGCTTGATGTGGGGCAGGCTTCCGTGAACTAGAGAACTAGAAAGAATTGAGAACCAATTCCGGAGTCATCGCCTATGTATCCAAAGCCTATTACAGACCCTGCTTCAACCCCAGTTCCATATCATATCTTGGGCTTAGGGGCACGATACCGAATCTTTCTACAGGTTTAGGAAGATGTTATTCCGACTTCCGGCTACCAATGGGCCTGTATAAGTAGAAAATGGTCCCTATGTCCCAGAGACGGATATGAATTCATTCGAATGACTCTTTCAGACGAACTGGAAGTCGAAAAGAGAAACTCAAACTTCCACAGGCTCCCAGTCCCAAAGAATCCATAATATATCTTTTTAGAAAATATTATGTTCCTAGAAAAACAATCCGTTATATGTCGAAAATCCGCTGTTCAATCTTTCTTCTCTATCTGTCGCATAGCGGTTGTCGCGGATCAGCTGTCGGAATAGATGCCTGGGTATGTAAAAACTATCCTCAATCTCTGTCCTTAGACTTCCTTCATTGAACATATGCTCACGAATTGGATTTGAACCAATATCTCCGGGCGACTTTCCTTTTAGTAGATCGTGAGTGGTCCGTTGTCCTCCTCATTATAGTCCTCCTAAAATCAATAGCATTTCGTCGAAATATATCCTGTCTTTTCACCTTGGTAGTCCTATGCATAGTCAGTACTATAGCCCCAATCATGGCTACTAATAAAATAAGACTAGGAACCAAAAACCAGACGAAATAGTAGGTATAAAGTAAATTTCCCAATGTTTCCAAATTAGTCCAACTTCGTACCTTTCCGGCATAAACCGTATATCTCAGAGAGGTCGTCTTTCTTTGGGTTGGTAGTAATGGAATGGTTTCATTATCTATTATGAAGAATATTTCCCACCAAAAGATCAGTCCAATAATACCACTCACTGGTAAATAGCGCAAGACTTCTTCGTGAATCTCCGCTATTTGAATATGGAACATCATAACAACGAATAGGAATGAAACGGCTATAGCTCCTATATGAACTACTGGGAAGATCATAGCGGAGAAGTCGAGACCTAACAAAATCAGTAAACCTGAAGTATCGCGAAAGACTAGGATGGGAAACAAAACGGAATGTACCGGATTTTTAGCACGTGCAACCATCAACCCAGAGACCAAAGCAGGGCTCGACAAAACAGAAAGTATCATGATACGTCGTCCTTCCCTGAAATGGAACTTTCATACTGGAGCAAGAACTAGCATGAAAGTCGATCTATTACGACCAGCGCGGTTGTTCCTATTTCATTTGATTTTGTCTTTTGCACTAGGTCACTACGCTCTCTCCAAACCAAAGCAAACCAAACTCACCATGACAAGGGCCAGCGCTCTCACTGCGTAACTAAAAGCCCCTCTCTCGCCAAAACAAAATATCCATTTTTGACGAGCTTTCCATGAAAGAATCAGTTACCTATAGGACCGCGAAATGGTCCGTCGATATGAAAAAAATCCCGGGCCTTTATAAGCTCCTTATATATAGAGGAGCTCGTGGCATTCTCACCACCTAATTGTTGTAACTTTGCCTCCAAAACGGAGATCTTCCATTTTCCTCTGCGGGGAGGCAGTATGTAGTCACGAATTAGTTTGTTCCGGTGACGATGCCAGAATGGGTTCCCATCCAATTGGGACATTCTATTAAGAATTTGCCCCTTTAGATCTACAATCCTGTCGATTTCGGCTTCCGAAACAGAGGCATGCCTTTGTCCCAGGCGATGCACAAGAAGCCTGTTCCTTATAATATGATTTACAGAATCGAAATCTGGTTGGGGGGGGAGAGGCGGGAATGGATTAGCGTGGGGGTTTGGCTGGGCAACTTCAGCCGGTGCTGGCGCCTGCGGCAACGCCTCTTGAGCCGCCTCCGTGGAAGGGACTGGATTTGCGGGAGGTACAGGTATAGCCGCCTGCTGATTCACCGGCGTGCCCTCTCTTGATGTGCCTGTGCCATAGGTTTTTATTCCAGGACCCCTAATTCGAACGAATCCTCCTCCCACGAGGCGGAGCTTGGTGCCCCAGAAGTTCCCGCATTCGAAGGCCCCGCCGCTGTCGATGGTCCAGCTTCTGGTTGATTCAAAGATGTGCCTGCCTCCGTTTCCGTAGTCTTAGGCCACGATTCTAAGAGCACATCAATGGCGAACGAATCTCCATCACACGAGGCTGAGCTCGATTGGCCAGAAGGGGCCGGAAGAGTCAGTGCGGGCCCTCCCCCCGAAACAACCCCATAAACTACAAAAAAAGTGAAAAGATTTTATAAATAAAGACCTAAGTGATAAAAAAAAAAGTATAGTCCAAATTTGAACCTAATAAAACAAACACTAAACTAAGCACTACGTGCGCAATTTTTGACTTGTTCAAGAAACTTTTTGAGTATGCCTAGTATCTCGTTGGAGAACCACTATGTCTATCTTATTTCTCCTAGAAACAAAAATCCACTTAAGTTGAATTTAAAGTTAAATAATTTTTTTATTATAAATAATTAAAATAATTAATTTATTATAAATAATTAATTAACTTTAAAGAATTAATTAAAAAATATTAATAACTAATACAAATAAATATTAATAAAAGAACTCCTTTCTTTTCTATTTGAACAGGAAAAGGGTAAACAAAAAAAAAGAAAAAGTAAAAAAAAGATTCCGCCTTTCTTCATTTTCTATCTCTAACTCTGGTAAGAGCGGGTTTATCGAAATAGAAGATTTAGTAAGAATTGAATTGGGTTGGAATCCATTTCCTATCATTTCTATTCCTTTTACTTTCGAAATATGAACACGGGAATCATTGAAATATTTGTTTGATTATGATTAAAAAAGGGGGTATTATTCCTATAATACATTACTCTACTCGAACTACTCGAATCCAATATAATTTAGAAATGGAATTCAATAATTTTTTTTCAATTCAATTTGAATGGTTAAATTCAAAAGTCTTTGCAGAACGATCTATAAAAAAACGGATACAGTTTGATTTCTCAACTCACTTAGTAGTCCTTCTAGAGCCCACTTCTGCCCCATACTACGAGTGAAAGGGAAAATGTAAAGACTACCATTAAAGCAGCCCAAGCGAGACTGACTATATCCATGTGAATTATGTCCCCTATTTCTATGAATATGATCGATTCATTATTGTTCATTAATGATTATTGTTCACTAAGAAAAATATTACTAATATACTAATAATAATAATAATAATAATAATAATAGTAGAATCGCGGATGCAGATTAGAAAAAAAAAGGATTCTGTCCAATACCATTGATGAAACAATCCAAAAAATCCAATTAATGATTAATTATAATCAGTTCTTATATGATTGCTAGTAGAATCGGAAAACATTAAGTACAAACAAAAGACGCGAAACACTTTATTGCCATTTTGCTGATAGAACTTGTCGAATTTGTCCCCAACAGAAAACAGAAACACGTGGAGGAAAAGGACTCTTGATACTTCCTTGATTTAAAACATCTTCAAGTTCTATTCTCTAAATTGCTGTAAATTCTTGCGTCTAGGATTCAAGGAAAATGGATAGTAGTGAAAGGGGGGATTGGTCCATTTTGATATAAGAGTCCTTCCACGACTAATGTAGTGTCTACTGACTGGGTCTTGAATTAGATTGGATAGCGGAGCAGGGAATCCTTTCCTTTCTATACGATACGAGACGGTCCTGTCGAGTTATCTTACCCAGCCCGTACACCTTTTTGATTTGACAAATCCGGGTTAAGGACTGACTCATTGACGATACATACTTAGCCCCCAACAGCTACCTCCCTGAGAGCCAATCCCAGTTCCCTATTAACCAGTTCCTTGCCGGTGTCAGTTTATAGCTCCGCCCCCGGAGTGGAGTTCCCAAGTTCGGATCGATCTACAGTGAGATTCCCAATTCCAAGCCATATAGTGGAAGTGCTAGGATAAGCTCTTGATCTAGTTTCAGTACTTTTTCCTGACCCTCTTAGAATAAGGTCTTTTCTTTCCACCTGTGAATGTGAAAGTTCCCTTTGCTACGGTTGAGTGTTCAGTTCTACGTGCTTCGATAGCGTGCCAGGCAAGCTTACTAACTCGGCGATGGGCCCAGACCTCAACCACTCCCTATCGAATACTCGACAGACTAGATGGAAAAAATCAACAACGCAATATGAATATGCAAATGGGAACACACCCGCAGCAAGCACACTAACTCGCGCAAGAAAGAAAAGCAAGAGACATATCAATATCAATAAGAGACCTTAGGGGCGCAGTTTTCATCCAACTCGAAATATCTTAAGATAAGAGAACAACTTTTACGCCCAACAATCCCATGTCTTTCTTAGTTGTACCAACGGTGATTTCCGACAAGTCTTTCTTCATTTTTTGGGAGGGGAGCAGAGCTGTCAAAGAAAAAAGAAATGGAGCAACTGGATAAAGTAGTCGAACAACTTATTTCTCTTCAAAGAGCTAGGAAGCTGAGACTGGACCCATTTCCTTTGGTATGTAGCAAAGAAATCAAGGACTGAACTTCTGCCGAAGTCAATCTATTGAATTGATTGTTCCGCTGGGGGGAAAGGAACCACTGCACCGGGTTGTTCATACTCTTACCTCTAACGAGAAAGAAATCTGCCTCATTTGTTCTTGGCGTTCGATTTCCCTTCGGACTAAACAAGAAGTGGGTGAATCAACTAAACAGTAGGAGATCAATTTCCTTCCGGGTAGGTAGAGCGGTTAATAGCTATTAGGCCTTTTAGGTAAGTTCCCTTCTTCCTATGCAGTTAGCTCGACTCCTGGTATAGCTCTTAATAGGCATGTAGCCGTAGGTGTTTTCTCTTCTTTCATCTCAAGCTCCCGGGAGAAAGGCATAAACCGCTAAAAGAATTTAGGAGAAATGCCCAACAAAGTCCTTAACCACGCGAAAGAGAGATGCAATCCGAACCTCAGGAAAGATCCGATCCCAAGTGCCGTTCTGTTCTCTTTCTTTTTTAGGGCTTTAGCGAGCCGCTTAAATGCTTTTGAGTAAATGCCAGTTTCAAGATAAAGAACTAAGGCTAGTGGGATCAATCCCAGACCTAGGACCAAGTGACTGAAGAAGTATGGTTCGGTTGACCGAGGTTGAGGTAGAAGGAGCTCCTTTCCGACAAGAAAGGAAGAAAGAAAGGCGCCTATGTCTTGGGGAGATGCAATTCCCAAGCAAGCAAGGAAGCGTTACAGCTTTCTTTCTGAAAATGATAATCAATCTGACACTGTGAAAGAAAGAATACGATGTTCTGAGAATAGGGTGAAAACAAATTCGGTCTTTAAAAGAAAAGTAAAAATGAAAGTAGTGAAGTTAGCCCTTAGAGTTCGGGTTCAAGCTATCTATCATACCTTTGTGCTTTCAAGCCTTTATGCTGTCAGTCTCTATGTAAGCATGAAGTCAGCATTCTAAGAAAATAGTAATAGTCATTGCATGGTTAATTACGTATATAAAGAAAGGGCTTTAACTGCCGTAAAAGAGTACATCCATAGTTAGTCTTTTCCATAGTCTAAAGGGAGTGAAGGGATCCGAGGGCTTTAGCGGGTAGAGGCTCAACCGATAGGGCAGAGAAGTAGTCTGGTTTGATAGAACCAGGGGCGATGGTTTTTCCTACTAATATTTCTGCTACTGATAGATTTAGCTCACACAGGGGTCTGAAAGCTTTTCAGTTAAGACTGGTCGGGGCTCTGGACAGGACATCGATCACGATGCGAGCAACAAGGTAATGGTGTCCTCGACCAAGCCGAAAGACAGATCTCATCACAGCACTTGTAGTAACCCTCCTAGTCCCACCTCTTCGCCTCGAGTCTGATAGTACTAAAAGGCTTTGCTGCTCTTCTTATTTCTGAAAGATAGCTATTCTTCGCCTCTCGAAAGAGGCTACGTACCTGTTAAAGGATAAGCGCTACGCTTTTCCCTAGGGCAGCAGTTCAAGTACGAGAGAATGAATTCCTCTAGCTAAGTTCCCTGTCGAGAGGGAAGAGAGGAGAAGTTACTTCGGGACTTAAGGTAGTTCAGTCACCCTCAGGTCATAATAGAGCCTAGTATGACATCGGTAGTAAGATAATGCAGCTAAGCCAAGACTTTCTTCTGTTCTAGGTTTCCACAAAGGGGTATCAGGGTATGAGAACGCCTTTCTCCTATAATCAAGTCTTTGGTTTAGATCAATCAATCCACCGGTTCATTTTCTGATTTATTAGAAAGACCAACCCCGGCCCTAGTGAGAAGAAGATGGTTAGACGCCAATTGAAAGAGTGGTAGTTTTATCCATGATGACCGGGTGGCTCTCTTTGCCCTTTCGATCTACTTCCTAAACTAAAGGAAGATCTAGCTGTGGATGATGTCCCAGCTGGAAAGTCAACCTTTTCATATTAATGCCTGCCCTATTGGAGATTCCAACTATATATGCATTTATGCATTTTCTTTTTATGCGACAGGTATGTGACCTTAGGAATTAGGTTCGGGAGTTGCTTTAGCAATTTAAGCTGGCTCCAGGTGTCAGTAATAGAAAAAGATTGGATTGGGAAAGACCATGGAGGTTGACAAACCAGTGCTGTTGGGGAAGCCTCTCATCGAGAAGAAAAAAGAAAATAGGACAATAGCTGACTAAACCTCTGAGCTCTTTTTCTGTAAAGATCCTTTTCTTAAAGGGACATTTCCGCACTCATTTCAGATCATAGAGGTCGGGCTTCAGTCGAACAACCTTCTCCCTCCCTTCCACCGATGAAACTACTCTTGCAAAGTAAAAAAGTCGTATAACGTTCCTTCCAGTCGAATATAATCTATTAAAGCAAAGCCAAGAGGCGATAGTGGCATCGGTCTTATCGTTCCATGAGGAAAAGGTCCGGAATGGTCTATTTTATTTGCGAAATCGCGAGGGGTCGGATGGGTCAAGTACGGCCTCTAAAAACATGCGATAATCGGCTTTTTTAGTAGCATCTGTCCATCCCGGTCTGCTGTCGTCAACGGTCCGCTTCCTTGAATGATAGTAGGTCTTCCCGATCCACGAATACTGTCCGTTGTCCTTTACTTGTTTAGTGGCATCTGTCTGAGGGCATCTGGAATTGTCTGTTTCGGTATTAACTCTTGTAAACGGTCGCAAACGCTCATCTGTCCACGAATAAGGTTCCCTTCTTTTATTCAAGATAGCTTTTATTCAATTAGGGCGAATATCTTTTTTCCGAATTTATTTCTTGAAAGATATGCTACTTCCCGGTCGAGATGTCTGAGGGAAACTTTTTCGGTATCAACAACTGTCACAACGGTCCTGTAACTGTGGAAAAGGGTCCTGTGTTTCAATCACTTGAATCGGTTTATTAGTTATTATATAATATTATAACTGTAGCAAACGTTCGGCAGTACAGGGTAGGTGGGTGCAAAAGAAAGATAAGCTTGAGATGCTACAATAGCTTCAGCCTGATCGATCCGCCTTTAGTATTGGTAAGTTCCCTTGTTAGTCTCTATCGCTAGAAGGCCCTTTCTTTTTAGTGAAAAGGAAACTTAAAAACAGCTTATAAGGTAAGGTAAGCCCTTGCTTTTTCCCGTTTAGGAGAGTAGCTTTCCACGGTCTGCTATTCCTTTCCTCTAATTCAATATCCCCCCTTCCCTCTATCTAGTACTTGCTCGGGACTCGCCATTCTCACTTATATTTTAATTAATTATAGATATAGGATTCCATTTCGTCTCCACAAGTTAGCCTGTCTGCCTGCAAGGCCCAATCGAAGCTGATTGTCCCCGTGGCGGATAGCGCCCCTTCACTCACTTGTGGTTTCGCTACTCTAGGACATCAAGACCAACTCAGGCTCCAGCCCTAACTTCAGCTTTAGATTCAACTTCGACTTAGTCCTCAGCTCGTGAATCTGGCTATTTCAAGATATCCGGATTCCTTTCTGATGCGCCTTATCTATCCAAAAGGATGCGGTTTTCCTCTCTTGCATAGAGCCTCTATGTGCTTTCCTGGGTGGGCTACCATCCTTTTCCATTCCACTACTTTACATCTTAGCTCGTCTCTGTCTTCGTCTTCTTCGCCTAGCCTTTCTTTGGGACCTAGCCTTAGAACAGGACCGAGTCTTGCTTCTAGCTTTGAACCTGCGATAGGGACGACCTCGGCTTTCGAACCGAACTATGTAGCTGCTTCGCCTTGAATGTGCCTAACTAGCTTTTCGCCTTCAGCTTTTGAACCTTAAACTTCAACCACAGGCACTAGCTCACAGGCTTGACTTTTATGGCAGCTGCAAAGAAAAAAGAAAGGAGACCGAGATGGGCACACTCACTTCAGGTACGCTTTATCGGGATAATGGGAAACTAGTCTCATAGTTGCCTGTTCATATTCCCGATTCTAAGCGGTCAACGTTCTATGCTAAGGCCGATTTCGCTACTTCCATCCTTGAGTGTTGGGTATCGTGTGAGTCTTCTCCCAGTTCTTGCTTAGCTTCTTTCTGGGCATCGCTCTCTGTTTTGACAAGCAAGTCCCCTGGCTTTTCTCAACCTTCTAATCAAAGACTACTATGGAAGGGAAACAAAGCTGTAGCTGTAGTTGGCAGTTCGAGTCCTTAGTTCTTGTTCCTGTGACAGGGCAGAGGGGAACTGCAGTTTGTAAGTTTGCTCTGACTTCTGAATTCTATTCTAGTTCTTATCAGCACAAGCGGGAGCCAGGGGGAAGGCCTGAAGGCCGCTAGGAGTGAACCATCAGGCAGAATGGATACCGAGTTCGGGGGGCGGGTTATAGCTTTCGAGCGAGACAACTCATCAACGATTGGTGCAGGATTGACCACTCAGCTATCCAAGTTACGTAAAAGACAGATTTGGAAGTTTTTCCCTGCCTCATGAGGGCGCACTTTGAGTCCCAAACTTTCTGTCTGAAGAAAATGCTGGAAGTCCAAGATGGTGGTTTGGAAAATCCAAGAGGACACCTGATCCACGCTCTCTTCCCTTGGTAAAGAGGAATTTGAAATCTAAATCAATCATTTGATCAAACAAAAAAAGTACTTGGGCCTTAGAGGCAGCGGCTGGGGAAGCGAAGGGAATAGGAAGACCAGGAACGAAGTCACTCGACCAAAAGAAGGTCTTATTTGAGTTCAAAGCGAGGAGCCAGAGACAGATTGCAATTGCAAAAGCCAACTCTAAGAAGCAGCTTTACTTTACTTTAAAGAGGGGCAAAAGCAAGGGAGAGAAAAAAAGGGGAGCTTAACATATATAAATCGGTTACACACTAAAGGAAAGATAGATTCTAGTTAGCCTACCCGACTACACAAGATATTCTACATGTGGTTAACAAAAGAGTCACTGGTTATTGGCCTCAAGGCAGAGACGAGCTGGCTAGACTCTTATCGAAATTGCGTATAGAAAGAGATTCGTCTTGAAAGCTAGAAAGACAATTTATATGTTCACAGGCGCTTCCCGTCTTCATTGAGATTGGGCTGGTGTTGGTTCCTGAGCTGAGGCTTCAAAGCCAGATCTTCCACTTTCGTCAGAGAATAGAGTCTTTGGTGGATCTTTTCATGAAGTAGCCTAGCCCCTCCTTCGCCTCTTGGGGCGAATTCTCCGTCACCAGAACAAAACGGAATAGCATTGTATTAAAAGGTCTCGTATCCAGGAATCCAGAACTGAGACTTCTTTAACCACCGAAGGCCAATGAGACTAGCTAAGACTAGGAAAAGGAGAAAGTCAAGGAAATGCGCGAAAGAATAGAGAAGGAAAGAGGATGGCAGTAGCTCCGGTGCTATCCCATTGGCAACCGGTAGCCGAGTCCGAGTCTTAACGAAAGGGAGCGTAAAGCGATCAAATCAGTCCAAAGGAGGCTGCTAAAGTCGAGCTTTTCCTCCTGGCATTCATAGTTCAGTGACAGAAGGTGGGAATCGAAATGGATTATTTCGTAGAGTCCTAGGGATTTGTTGAAATATTATCAAACTTTCATTCTTGGAGCTAGTAAATGCCCGATAGTATGAGTTCCCTGTCTAACTAAGCAGCTCTTTTCCTTCCGCAGTGTAATACCGGATTAATTGAAATGCTTAACTCTTTAGACGGAATCTCTCTTCCCAGAAAGGGAACCTTAAGCTCAATCACTCTCGGATCATTCAGAGATCAAGAAGAGGTCGGAAGACTAATTAAATCAGAAGAATGCCCTTTTTTATACTAGACCATTAATAGCCCTTAGGGAATAAAGGTTGGCCTAGCTGTGAGCTTGAACTACTAACAGCCCCGGATGATGATTCTTCGTCTGATCTTGATACCCTATACCCGAGGGGAACTCACCCTTCTTTGATTCGTTTTACACCGGGAGAGTTCACCTTAGAATTATAAGGACTTTTTCCCTCGCATTTTTCATTGTCCTAATAAATCAGCTTAGGCCAGACGCGCTCCAGCTCACTCGCTAGTAGTAGATTGCCATTGGATACAACATTCTTTCATTATCGCTACGGAGCAAGCCTAGCCTTTAGGTTCTTAGGAGAAATCCACGTCAACAGCAAGCCTAAGATTGACTGCATGTGCGGTTAATTCCACAAGTCTTAGGTCAATCAGGTCCTCCTTTGCGGGAAAGGAGTCTATCTATCTGCCTAGCTTTGGTAGATTTCCCCCAACGCAATCCACAGAAATTCCACGAATCCCTTGGT
>JANTPM010019087.1:0-22960 GCA_025434745.1 Erythroxylum divaricatum
ATCCTCCTTCAGGTACTCCCCATCTTTTTCTTTTTCTTGTTTCTGTATACCACATCATTCTTATATTGTCTCATTTGTATGCGGGTCTACTGGAAACAGCCTCTCTATTATATAGGGGTAAGGCTGCGTACTATCAGACCTCCCCAGATCCTGCTTCATTACGAGATTTCAGACTGGGTGATGATAATAATAATGATGAGATAGTCTCTGTTTCAACTATATTCTATTGAATTTTATCCGCATATTAATGTGCATTAATCAAAACATAAAATTTAATATCTTTTTATGAAAGGATTTAATCGGTACAAGAGATTTATTTACACTATAATGACAATAAATTTAACTACGTCATTTACTTTTAAGTTATCATTTTTACTAGATAAAGATAAGACTGTGAATTATTTGACGTTTTCAATTCTCGTGTGTCAGCAAAGTTATTACGTGCTCTTTCTAAAGATTAAAAATAAAATTTAATTTTATGCAACAGAAATTCTACTTTATGATGTTAGGATTGATGATAAGGTTGATTAGAAGTGCACTTGATAATACTACTTGTCTTTATGTGTTTTCTACTCAAATAACCATATCATTGCAAAACAAGATTCTCTCTTTGCATTCTCTTATCTTATGCTTGTTGCGTTGATTTCAGCTTATGCATCAAAAAAGTATCATCATATTTTGTTTTTCTTGTGCCTATTCTTACTTTTTTATTAGATTTTTTTTGTCAATTTTTATCGTATATTTTACAAAGTGAGAATAGAGAGCTACGAAGAGATTAAGATTTCTAAAAAGAAATATGAGAGTTATGCCCGCGAGCCTAGAGATCCTAATTTGTTTCACAATCGTCTACTAGACACCTTAATACCTCCTATCCAAATTTGTTTAGTAGATGATTTTGTTCAAATGAGTTGTTTTAGCCAATTTGGTGTCATAGTTTTCCTGTGTACCCTTCAAGGTCTTCATGTGATAAATTAATCACTTTCCAAATACACCAGTTCTTTCCAGTTCTATTGAATCATATCCCAGTGAAATTATTACATAAATAATTATTTATTTTTATGTGAATATTCATAAACAGTCTCTTTATTAGTTAAGAATAAGGTTAGGTACTACTAGATTTCTCCAATCTCTGCATTTTAGTGAGATTTTGTTGTTGTTGTTGTTGTTATTTTTAAATTTAAGATCAATTTAATCTAAATTGATTGAATTTTAAATTTAGTTTATTTTTTCTAATTAAAATTTGAATATATTATAAAACCATATTATTTTACATATTAAATTTAAAAAATAAAAAATTCAATCAAACTCAAGATTAAATCATAAATTTTAAAATATTCAAATTTTAAACAAAATATAAATATAAATATAAATATTTGGTTAAATTAGGAAGCCAAATCCTATCCCCAAATCTGCCAAAGATCCATATGTACTCAACTGTGCCGCACCGTCTCTCTTGTGTCATGATTCAATCATACACGCATGTTTAGTGTAAACAAGAGACGTACTACTTCATTAAGACACGTATTTTTTCACGTCACTCAACCTAAATCTGATTTCCAATATCTTAATTGGATTAACTGACATTAATTTATTAAATAATAAGAAAGAGCCTCTTCAAAATTGAATCGTTACGACACACGAAATAGCGAACTGTTAGTTATTGGTCGGGTCGGTCATGCTAGATTCAAGTATAGCCCCAGGATGACATGTGGGGCCGATCGGTCCATTCCCATGAGGGTTGAGTCAAACACGACAGAGACGTTGTATTAAACACGTCAGGTATTTACTATATAAGATCATTATCTCCACACGACGCAGGTACGATTCTCATAACTCTAATTCTCATTGTTCATAAACACGTAAACCTACGTCCAAGCGCTAACTTAGGCATCGGAGGGGCAAGCCGGCGATCAATTCCCGTTGTGCCTTATTATTTTTGCAGGTCTTTATCAGTTGAATTTCATCAAAATCATGGATCCAAACAACCACGTCCAGCTCCAACAGAATCAAACTAAACCAGTTATAAAACGTACACTCAAAATGAAGCATTAACACAAGACAGCTGCTGTCACGAAACACATGAGCTGAAACGAAATGTCATGATCAGGTAATCACAAGATTCGCAACTGACAGTTTAACAGTAATGGTATTAACGTTGACGTGAAACAGATGTCTACGATCGCCAAGAGAATATGGTGAGCTTTATCCAAACATTGGGGAACATTTACAGATAGGATTGGTAATAGCCGTTAGTTCACTATCTTCCCAACTTAGAAACAAGTCATGTTCTTTTTTTTTATTTATAAAAGAGTATAAATTAATAAGAATAAGCCTCAGTATTTATGCGTTCAATATTTACTGTGTTTACATATTCTTATTTTTGAAATAAAATCTTTTATAATTTAAAAATTTTGTAGAAATAATATAAATTTCAAACATGGACTAATCAAATGTTACTCAACTCTTAAATTTGATTCAAACTCATTAAATTCGTACCTCACACTTATACTAATTAAGTGTCTAATTGGTTGAACTTTTGAAGGATAAATAAGTACATTTTTTCGGTGCAAAAGTTTTTTTAAGAAAAATAAATGTTTGACTATAAAATTAAAAAGTATTTTTTTAGTAGATAGAACTTTTTTGGTAGCCAAAATGCAGCTTTTTAAGAAGATAAAATTAGGAGATTCTTAAAAAGAACTTTTTTAGTAGTTTTTTAGATCAATTAATGAGTCTATTTTTAATCCCTTTTGACTTTATGTTTTACACATAATTTCTACAATACTCATAAACTCATCTTCATGTTTATTTTGAGATTTATATAATATTATTTGACTATTTTTATATGTTTTAATGTTTATTTTTTATATTAGTTTTACTTATGTTATAATTCATTTGAAAGATTTGGTTAGATATATTTTCATTTATGTTTCATATTGTTTAAAATTATATAACAATTAATATATTGTGCTTTGCATATTGTTTAATATATTTTAAATAATATTTATATACATAAAAAAAATTTATTGCAAAATAAAATATAGCTAAAATTAATAAAAATGTTTTTTATTTTTATGTTGCCAAATAATCTATTGTATGAAACTCTTCCAAAAAAGTTATTTTTTAATTAATAGTCAAACAGTTAACGAATTTATTAGAAAAGCTCTTCTGACAAAAGTTCTACTGATACAAGTCAATTCAAACAGGTACTAAATGTTGTTTGCATAATAATTCAATTTAGAACTTAAACTCGAAACTAAGGAACTGAAAATTAAATTTTTTAAGAATTTTAAAATTTTTAAAATTTTCTTAAGTTATGGAAAAACTCTAAGTCTTTTACCCAAAAAAAAAAAAAAAGGAAATTTACTTTTAATACGAAATTAAAAAAAAAGTGAACAAGCCGGTATTATATGTAGTATTCTCATGGATCATATGTAATAATTCCTTGTAGGAATTGTCTGCAAAAATGGACCCAAACTATCTGTGAGTGCAGGTCAGCATCAGGCTCCTATCTTCAGCCTTATTCAAAGTTGTTAAACAAAAGACTACCCACTGAAGACAATTTGTTTTTTCAGTTGAGACTTAAGAAAGATAAGCAAGACTTTCCTCTTAAGCACAAACCCACCAAGAAACTCTTTTTGTTTTCCTTGCAAAACATTCAATTCCCTATGTCCAAGGTAAGCTGGACCTTCCTCAAATCATCATCCGTGATGTCTGTTTCCTGAGTTTCTTTGAAGATGGTCCAAAGGACGGTACATGGAAGCCAAGCTGGTCATGTTCAACCTGAGAAGTTGTTGGGTAACATGAAGAAGATGAACAAGAAGAAGCTAACTTCTTGTCAGAACCAAGATGGCAAGAACATGGGATCTGATATGAAGAAGAAGATGAAGAGGACTTCATCTATGAGAAAATCCATGTCACAGACTGGAAAGACTCTACCTTTCAACGGACAGAATGGTGAAGCAACTCCACGGAAGCAGCTCATGATCAGAGCTAGTGATGGCTCACCGAACTACATGAAGTCAACCAGTTGTTCAGAGGCAAGAAAGGAGCGCTCTCAGGTTAGTTGTTCCTTGAATACTCAACTTGGTTCTGACAGTAAGAACCTACGCATGAGTAATTATAGTCAATCAAAACTTGGTTCTATTGCTAAACCCTCAAGAACATTAACGAAGGCATCAAGTTTGAAACTTGTAAGGACTTTAACGAAAGCTCCAAGTTTTAAACCAGTAAGAGGAACTGCTAGGAAATCTTCCAGGGTGTTGTTTTGCTCAGATGTGAATGTGCAGAAAGCCACTTGTTCTGCAACTCAAAAGGAGTCGAAGTTTCCTGCTTATCTGATGCTTAACCCTGGTGGTACTGAATCTGAAGGTACTTCAGCCATTAAAATCTGCCCTTACACCTATTGCTCACTGAATGGTCACCATCATAGTCCTCTGCCTCCATTGAAGTGTTTCTTGAAGGCAAGGAGACGCTCTTTGAAAACCCAAAAGAGCATGAAATCAGAAGATGCGTCTCCTCGAAAATTCAATCGTTCCAGTGGTCGAGGGTGTCCAGAAGATAAACTTGCACTTAGTGAAGCTGGCTCGATTGACATGGTAAATAGTCCAATGACAGGAGATGTTGACATGGATTTCTTTGTTGAGATCTATGCTAACAACAAAGTGGATGATGCTGAATCAACACAGGTGAGCACAACTGAGTTTGCCGGTAAACCAGAGGAGCAGAAGAATAAGTCTGATGGATCACCACTTCTGCCGATTGATTTGGAAGAAAGGTTTGAGAGGTGCCAAAAAACCTTTGCTACTATTCAAGAACAGGAGATCAAGGATGAGGTTGAAGAGTCCTCGCCCACTTGGCTTGAAGAAGGAGCAGCTGAAGGAGGTTTTGACAGGAAAGAAACTGAAAGGGAATGCTATACAAGCATGGAGGAAGATGACAACATTTCTGAAGTAACCAATATGGAGTGGGAGGAGGATCAGTTACCTGTTCCTGAGTTGGATTCAGAAGCTGAACATCACAACATCGCATATTTATCAGCAATGGAGAAGGGTATTCTATTCTATAAGTTAGATGTCACTAACCATGATGAAATTGTTAGTAACTACACTGGAAAGGTTCTAATTGATGATCATCTGCAAGAACTTTATGAAGAAGAAACTTCATCTTTTGACCTCCATGGAGTTGACAGGAATACTGAATTAGAAAATGTGCAACAGGAAACTGATATTGTTGAATCATTCCAAATGAATTCTGGAGATGTTGAATCTTGTGGTCAAATTTCTTTTGTTGAAGAAGCAGTAGAGGAACTAGAGAGTGACATGCAAGCTACTCCAATTCCATTAATGGAGTCAAATTCCGGGGCAGCAGCAGCTCATGCAAGCACCCAAGGGGACGAAGTTCATGAAAAGGAAAATGATAATGTTGAGTCAAATGATGAACTTGAAAATCCTGAAACTTACTGCATGAATGACTTGAAAATTGGCACATTGGATCGTGATCAAGAAGATATATCTCTTCAACCCGATGAAGCAACAATGCTGAATGATATTCTTGTCATTGATCATCATACAGAAACTGGGACCATTGCTTTCTCTAGTCTAGACCATGAGCTCCCCGAAATTGAAGTTGAAGATGCAGTAGAAGAGCATGAGAAGATGGATGATGTTAAATCTTCCTTTGGAAGCCAAAATTCTGATTCATCTCATAATTTCTCAGAAGCTGAAGAAGATGATACCGAAGCTGTTGGAGATAGTGAATTGTATAACATTCTCAGTCCTGAAAGTATGCCAACTGAGGTTCTTAATATTGCTGAGAACCAGAATCTATTGGAGGAAGATCAAGATGGAGTTTGCAAGCTCAAAATCCAAAGAGAACAGAACAGTGATTTAAGAATGTACAAGGTCATTTTGATCAACGAAAACAGAGCAGATGTTGAGATGAAAGGTGAAGAGAGTTTCATGTCAGATATAGCACAGACATTACTCACAGATAAGAGCAGAACCAGAAGCAAATCTGATCAAGAATTCCTTAGTGCTTGCAACAAGAGAAAATGGACAATCCAGTCAAAGAAAACCATCAAAGAATCAGAAGAAGAGAGGAAATTCAACCCCAGACAACCCAATTTCCTACCAGTCATTCCTGATCCAGAGGCAGAGAAGGTTGACCTTAAGCACCAGGACATGGATGAAAGGAAAAATTCTGAAGAATGGATGCTTGATTATGCTCTCCAAAAAGCTGTCACAAAACTCGCTCCAGCTAGAAAGAAAAGGGTAGCACTTCTTGTCGAAGCATTTGAAACAGTTTTGCCAATACCTAAATGTCCAACTCATATCAGGAACAGATCAACAGCTTTCCCTCACTCAAGGCCAATGCAAGCTTGTAGCTGATGTTGGCAATCCTGGAAAGGAAAGCATCACTCTCCAAAGTTCATTTCCCATCTGTTCTGTGAGTATTCATTACTGAATTGCAAGCTGAAATATGAACAAAATTCTGTTTTTACTAGACAACTCAAGTAACTGTGTTCTTTCATGCAAACTGTTGCAGAAACTAATTTAATAATCACCTTATTTAGGGAACTCTGGAATGATTCAGTTGCAGAGAAGCCGTTTCTACTAAGTTATGCAGGTCAAGATGGCAGATATCTCTCAGTGATATTGTGAGATTTATGTATCTTGAACCATATTATTATCTGTATCCAATGTTGTTGGAGACCCTGTCTCCTCCGAATGCTGTTTTCTCCTCCAAACATTATGTGATGATCATCGACTCGGGAAATTTGTTTTTAAAACAGTAACAATTACTTTGGTTTACATAATGTTCAACAAATGATCATTTTCATCATGAAAATAGCACGCACCCAATGGAAATTCATGTTAATGTGGATATTGAACTTCAACCTTCTTTTTCTCTAGATTCAATTCCTCTTAAACAACATTGCAAAACATAAAATCAAAATTCCTCCTGCCAATTTTAACTTGATCAAGGTTATAATACTCAATGCAGGCTGAAATTGAGGTAGGTATACTGTTTTCAGGTTTATAAACCTATATGAATTATTTCCAGCTAACGTCCTGTTCGTTTTTATTTCTATTTTTTGTTTTCGTTTTCAAATTTAATAAAAAATATTTGTTTAAAATTTTTATTTCTGTTTTAGTTTTGTTTTTTTTAGTTTTTAAATTTTATAAGAACCATAAAAAGTGATTCTTGTCTTTTGTTTATGTTTTTTTTTCATAATTTGAATTAAAATCAACTAAATATATTATTAAATATATTTAATTATTAATAAAATTATAAATAATTCAATTTAATATTATATATTTAATTAATTTAATTTAATTATCAATAAAAATTGTGAATAATTTAATTAATTAATTTAATTTCTGTTTTTAAATTAAATTAAATTAATTAGATAATTATTAACAAATATAATTAAATTTAAAATATCTTCAAAATATATAAATTTCAAATGAAATTTTAATTTAATAATTAAAATATATTTAAAATAAATGTTAATTTTTAAATTATTTATTTTAATAATATAAAATAATTTTCACTAATAATTTATTAATAAATATTATATAAGAGATTAAAATAAATTTAATAAATTTTTAAATTTTTAAATTTTATTTAATATATAATTATCATAAGTAATAAAAATAAAACTATATTGACATTAAAAACTAAACAGGTTTTTGTTTTTATTAAAAAACTAAAACAAAAAATAAAAAATTAAATCTAAAAACTACACAAAAAATAAAAATAAAACCAAACGATCCTTAAAAATACAAAAGTGTGTTCTATCAAAATGCAGAGATGAATTGAATTTAGGATCAACTACTCTATACATATTTATTATTATCGCATGGGCATGCACAAAAGATAAGTGTAGCTATTGATGCACATTGATATGTAAATGCATTATGTTTATTGTACAATGATTTAGATTGTTGCTAACTTAGGTCATGGAACAATGTGACTGCATTGTAGGCATACTTATATAGACCATACACATATAGGTCATGGAACACTGAAATCATTATAATTTCAGTAAGCATGAAAACTCCCCATGAAACTTAAGAGAATTAAATGTTCAATCGGTTTAGACTATTATAAAATTGATATATAATAAAGATTGAATAAAATTGAAGAACTTAAAATAAGATTGAAGAATGAAACCATATTTATCGATTAAAAAGATATAATAAGTTGAAGTTTAATTGAAAGAGACACTCAAATAGAAACACTAATTTATTTTATTTTATAAAATAAGCTATTTTAAAAAAACAGCTGATTAATTAATAAATGAATTGAATTTTAATAAAAAGAATAATTAAGATATGCTAAACTCGTAAATTAAATGGTACAAAACTTTTACAACTGAATCAGTAAAATTGATTTAATTTTTCAATCATTGATTCTAATGTGAATGAAATTATTTAAGATTGATGTAATTTTGTACCAATTGAGAACAAATTTTGTTTGAAACTATTTAAGATTGATGTAATTTTGCAAAAATTGAGATTGTTTTAAATAAATCATAGTTTAATGCGACGTGTGGGGCGACTTCTTAATTACCACTCAAATTAAAATATCTAGAAAAAAATCTGTAGTTTAAGGATATCCTATATTATTATTGGCCAAGCTGTGGTGGTACTGTAACGGTGTAACCACGAGCTTAAAGTAATGGCTGTATTGTTATTCAGTTAATAGTATTGATTATAAACTTCTCGTCTTTATTTTATAATTGTTATATGCCTCTGTACACTGTGCTACTCATGCATGGTATATACTATTTAGGATTTACGATAGTTTATTGCATCCTACACCCATAAACAAATATACGTTTTCTAAGCCTTAAAAATTGGGTTTCCAAATTCCAAACGATTTAAGTTTATTTAATATAAATAATTTATTTAGTAACGTAGTTAATAAGTTACTATATCCACCCGCAAATTTAGTTATGTAAAGGATAAATTCAGTTCATAAGACTCTTCTGCTTTACAAAAATTAACATAAGTTTATTAATTGTACGTAATTTGTTTTACATTTTATAAAATAAATTATTTTCGTAACTCAAACATGTGACATTCAATCATTCTTTATACATTCAATCATCTACAAAGGAGTTAAGAACTTTGTGGGAAAGTTCTTTGTGAGATTTTTTGAGTAAGGAGTTCTTTTAAACAGTATTCTTATAGAGTTCCTCAAATCGGAAGAGACTCGTTTTTCTTTTTGTTGAACTTTGTAATGTAAGAGTGTAGTGAAACACTCAAACAAGATTGACATAAATCATTAAAAAACAAACGAAATTATTGGTCAATGATTATTAATGGAAGGTTGAATTGAGATTTATAAATTAAACTCAAACTCCATACAAGAATTTTGACAAATTCATTATAATTTCAGTTCGCAAGAAAATTCCCCATGACATTTAGGAAGTTTAAAGGTTTAAAAATTGAATCAATATTAGAGCATCATAAAATTAATATGTATTAAAAATTAAATAAATTGAAGAACTTAAAATGAAATTAAAGAAGGAGACAATCTTTACTTATTAAAAAGAAATAATAAATTAAAATTTATTTAAGAATGATGTCAAATAAAAATAATTAATTTATTTTAATTTATAAAAATAATTAATTTTAATATCAAGAATCATTAAGATAAATTAAAAGATTCAAAATTTTTATATTTTAAGAGTTAATTTTCTATTAGTATATGAATGAAACTGTAATTTTGCAATAATTGAGAACAAATTTCAATAAATCATAGTTTAATGTGAAATGTGGGCGACTTCTAAATTATGGTACTGTTATGCGACTAAAATACGCAATCATGACGTAGCCACTCAAAATAAAAATATCTAAAAAAAATCTGTAGTTTAACTGTTTAAGGTATGGTGTCAATTAAAAAATGATATCCTGTATTATTATTGACCAAAGTGTGGTGGAACAGTAACCATATGCTTAAAGTAATGGCTGTATCGTCATTCAGTTAATAGTGACGTGACTGATTGACAATTAGTGGCATAACACTACCATAATTAAGAAGTCGCCCCACATGTCGCATTAAACTATGATTTATTGAAATTTGTTCTCAGTTACTGCAAGATTACATGCAGGGCCGATCTTATTATTTTACGGTAAAGTAAAAAAAATAAGTTTTGTATTTTTACCTATTTTTGGACTCTTATAAAAAAATAAACAAACAAAATATACTCATTTTGTTGTTTTTTTTATAAAATCAGGAATGATTCCTATTTTATTTTATTATTTTTATTTTCATAAAAATAAACTCTATATTATTATTTATGAAGATGGGTTTTTAGGCCGGTACTTAGGCTACTCTTGCCCAATGCCAACCTGATTATAAACTTCTTGTCTTTAGATTAAAATTGTTATATGCCTCTGTGCTACTCATATATGGTATATACTATTCGGGATTTACAATAGTTTATTGGCATCATATACTCATAAATAAATATATACGTTTTCTAAGCCTTAAAAATTCTAAAGACCATTTAAGTTAATTTAATCTAAATAGTTTACTTAATAATGTAATTAATAAGTTATTATATCCACTCACGAATTTACTTATATCATAATGAAAATAGTGATTGTAAATTTTTTCACTCTTCTTTTAAAAAAGTTTAAAAGAGAGTAATATAAAAAGAATTTATTAATGAAATAGAAAGCCAACCATATTTATCGGTATAATAACATGGATGTATGGTGCAGAAAAAAACAAAATATGCGCAAAAAAAAAAAAAGAGAATCTGACTAGTCAGCACTGACGGCCGATACCAAAATCTTAGATATCATTCCAAAGCCAATACAAGCAATTATTGGACTTCTGATTTATGGTAAATGCTAGAATGGTACTCAATGTCATGTCACCGAAGCTTAAATTTAACTGATGACAGTTGACCATATGTCCCAATTTGAAAAGTATCTTTTAGTTTTTACCAAAACTTTAAAGGATGGTCAGTCTGACGGTCTTTGATTTTCTGCTACCGTAATTTATGCAAACTGTACTAAATTTGACAAAGTAAGTGCCCCATTCCTGCAAGTCTTGAAGCAATAATAGCGCTTTGGTTCCTGTCAAACGTTTGTAAGGGCATCTTCTACCTTTACATCAAATTTTTACACTAAATTTGATGTAAAATAAAATATTTATATAATTTTAAATATTAATATAATTTTAAATATTTATGTTAAGTTTTAATTTTTAAAATCAATTGTGTGGTTTAAATTTATGTACTTTTTATTTCAAATTTACTTTTTGTTATTACATATTTTACTAATGAATTTATAACACTTATAAATAAGAATTATAAATAAATATTAAAAATAAATTTAATATTATATTCAATATTAGTCTCGTTTTAAATGTCTTAATGAGATCTTTGTAATGATATATTTTATGTAAAGTAATAAATAAGTTAAATTTAATTATTTAGTCAATAATGTAAATAAATCAATTTGTGAAAATGATATAAAAGGAAAAAGTTAAAAGGTACATGGCTAAAGTTGTCTTTTTGTACTTTTGGTGTAATGAATAGTAACACACCAAATTTTTTGATGTGTTATTATTAATTGCACCAATTTTTTTTATATTTTGATGTCTTGGTTGAAGAAGAATTTTTGCACAAAAACATCAAATTTGATGTTTTGATGTCTTGGTTGGAGATGGCCTTAGACTGCTCAAGTTTAGCGTATCTCAGGCCAATTCAAAGCTCATATTCGACCTCGGATACTGAGACGCACTCGTGTTCTGAAATATAAGAGCTGACATATGATATGAAATATAAGCAGCCATGGGATTGACTTTCAAGATGTGAAATATTACCGCCTCTAATTCCAGCACTAATCATGTTGATGAAATTATTTAAATCTTAATCAGGTTGTCAGATTTTTAACTCTTTTTATTTAGATAAATGAACATCTTCTAATCAATAAATTATAGTTTTTTTTTTCTTACAAACAACACTAATTGATATTTTAACAATGTATATTCTATCTTTTATTAGGATAATACTGCATATTGTTAGATCTCTCTATGTTTCACAAAATAGCAGGATTCATATTAGGTGTTGTTCTTGTTTTATATTCTTTCTTTTAAGTTAATTTAAACTAATTTGACTTGAAAAAAAAGTGTTAACAGTTTGACTCAATGCTTTAATTTTAATGCTTAAATCAGAAGTTAGGTCAAGGAAGAATAGAAATTCAAATTTTTAGTCGATAAAAGTGTTAATGAATTTATTTGAATTTTGAAAATTTTATTTTATTTATTTGCATTTGAATTACTTCTTTTTAAACTCGAAAAAAGTAAGCTTAGATTCAACTTGAAATTAACAAATGAAATTAAATTTCATAAAATTTTAAATTGAATTGACCTAATAAAAAAATTTAAACTTCGAATTCAAAAACTCAATTAACTCGGTTTAATTTGAAATGTCTCAAACTCAATTTTTTGGATAAAAACTAATCCAATTTCAGGTTATTTTCAAACTTAAATTTAAAAATTCATGTTGACAAGTAGTAAACTCGACTCGACTCAATTCACTTTGTTAAGATTGTAAACTCTCACTTCATTATACGATTATGCAGAATCTTAAACATATATAATTCTCACACATTATACGATTATGCAGAATCTTAAACATATATAATTCTCACACATAAAGTAGTTGTACCTTGATCTATAAAATCGTTTGACGTCGGTACAAAAATCAAACTCTTCATATTCTCTTCTATGTTTCTATTCTTTTCCTAGCTTTCTCATTTTTGTCTCTTATTTGATGATTATTGACAGTAAGCAACTTAATAAGTAAGAATAGGACTAAAAGAAGTTACGATTATAAGTGGATTTTTAGAAAAACTACCTTTTAACTACCACACCCATCATGTCTATATTAAGCCTAATAATCTAACAAGGATAACATTTTCCCTTATACTCAAATTTATCACATCTTATGGATATTGAGCTTAAAACGTATTACTAAATGGAAGAATAAGTTCAGCTGGACTTGCCTTGAAGTTATCGAATTCAACTTGAATTGATCAAAATTTTGGTTAAATTTGTGTTTAGGTTGTTCAACTTATTCTAATTTAAAATTTAGAAGTTTCACATAAAATAAAGTTATTTTAGATAAAATTATATTATTTTTAAGAGCCGAAACCTCGTCAGGTTTCGAGCTACCAAGTGAAATACAAAATTTTAGAAATAAATTCTCTATTCCGACCGACCAATTCCTACTTTATTTTATTAAATCTTATCCACACACAAATATATGGACAATGTTTAATAGAACAGAGTTGAAACATCCTAACGGGACAGGGTGCTCCAACCTTAAAATTTTAGGTAAAGCCATCGTCATATATTATATATTTGAGCGCACTACTTTTTTTTTGGTACATGTCCTAGACTGTCTTCTCCTTTGGTTGAATTCAACAATCTTAACTTGTCTCTTAAACGAAACATAATGAACCAAACCTAGGCGGTAGAGTTTGGCTATTTACCAGATCAGTACAAAGTTGCGATACTCTTACTTGCCTGAGTATTGGATTAGGTTCGGGTACAATATTGTACCAGTCTAGTCAATACCAAGTATGGTTTTAGGTCTTTTTTTTTAATTTATGAAATAGTTCTTAAATTTTTTTAAATTACAAAATATTCCATTTCTATATTATACAATTGTATTATATACTTTATAAATTCATATCAACCATATCACCAAAAATTATAATAATAAATAATAACCACAATTAAGATGAAATATCAATAATTTTCAGATATTTCACATATAAATAATAATCACAATGGATATGAAAAAAAGATAATCATCAATATACAAATATAAAATTAATAACAATACAAAATATAACAAATATTACAAATTTATCATATAATAAATAATAATTACATCAAAACATCCAATAAAAAGATCAATAAATATTATTAACTCTCAAACTATTACAATTTACTACAAGAGTTTGCGACGAGGAAACAATTAAATAGAAGTAAAATCTGAAACAAAAACATTTACAATTGCATTACATATATAGAATTTAACATATACATCAAATATAAGTAAAATTAAAAAAAGAGAAAACAAAAACCTGAAACTTCATTCAATAATCTATGGGAGAATGCCCGTTATAACTACGATGATTCCAGTAATCATTTAGTATGAAATCTTCATTATTGAGATGAGCTTCATCATCGTCATCAATCAAATTCAATGCACCAAATGACATGTCAATACTTTCCTATCTAAAATTATCTTCTAAGTCATCCACTTCTACCAAACACCTAATTCATCAGAAAATCAAATCACTAAAAAATCGATATTATCAATAGAAATTAGATAAGTTGAACTACTTGTGTTATTAAAAGTCCTAGTAAACAATAAATTTAATTATTAGAAATTTATAAGAAATTATATTAAAATTAATAATTATAATAGCATACCTCCCCCGAAACTTTAATGTAATATCTCATGATCTCATGTTAGGGGCTAGAATTCTAGGATAGAGTTCATGAGAGATTATTGTGAAGTTAGAAAGTGCATTTCATACTTATGTATAATATAGAATACACACAAATGTGAATATAGATTTTTGCACATTAAAATGATTATACATGCATTTATTAGCATTTTCGGGTATAATTGATTTGTATATGTGGTTATATTGAGAATTGTGATTTTTATGTGTAGAAAATTGATTTGAAGAGTGTACTTACTGATTTAGAATCTTTAGTAAATTTTAGAAAATTTTTAAAATTATGAGTATTTATGGATTAGAAAAATGTCTAGTGATAAGCCAATTGATGAATAGTAGTAGAAATAAGAGTCAAATGATAGTAAAGAATTTTATAGATGACTTTGGGATTTATTGACAGATGTCATTAAAAATTGAGAAGATTTGATTAGTTAAATAAGAGAACCTAGGTTAAGTTTATAGAAATTGAACAAGTGACAAGTGTCACTTGCCAAACTTGGCCTTTATTCTTATGAATATACTAGAATGATCAAATTAATTGTTTGATCTTACCTTCTTCTTCCTCGTGACGTTTTTCATCTTCCGTAAGTTTTTTTACTTCCAAAAATTTTTTCACCCTCACAACACAAAGCTTGCTCTCACTTTTCACTTGCTATTTCTTTTTCTTATCTTTTTCACTGACATTGAAATACCTAAAAATCTAAAATCCAATTCAACGTAAGGTTAAGTAAGGTTCAGATCTAGATCTATTTCAAATATGGTGATTCCAATGAGGCTCTGTGATTGTGACTAGTGCGGTGGTGGGCTAATTGCACAGGTTGTTATCGTGGTGCCGTGGTGGTTGCCAAAAGGTTGAAGACGGAGTGGCGGTGGCGATGAAGAAGAGGTAGAGAGTGTGTGTGAGAAAAAACATGGAGGAGGAGGAGTATAGAGATGTCAAATAGAGGGGTGTTTTTAAAAAACTTAATTTTGCAAAAAAATCCTACGTTTTAAACAAATTTCGATCTCAACTAGTATATGATCGATATTTTGAATATTTTCGATACCAATCGGTACTAAGTGAAACAGACCGTTACCATCAGTCGGCACCAAAATATCACTTTTTGTATCATTTCTTAGTTGGTATGGTACGTACCATCCAGTACTTGTTAGTATGGTACGAGATTCATGATACTGAACCAATATCTTAAAAAAATATATATATATAGTATTAAACTTTTTAAAATTTAATAATTACCCTTTTAAAATCTGTATAAATTAGGTGAAAAAGTTATTTTTTATTTAATATAGCATGTATATCAACTGTCACCTGAATGTTTATCTAATAACCAATAAAAATAATGTTTAGATTTAATTCGAATGAAATTTAAAAGATTGATTATTAAGCTATAAACTTTAAAAAATAATACACTAAATTAAAAAAAACAAAAGATTAGATTCTTTTAAACCTATTATCTCTTTTCTAAAAAGGAGACGTTACATAATACAATGTGGTTGGTAGCTCACCAAGGCTTATCCAAATGATGAAAAACAACATTTAACGAGGAATGAACAAATCCTAATACGACAGGCGTCTTATTTCGAAGACAACTCATACATTAGTTTATACAACACAAACAAAGACTCTGTAATAATCTGACATTTTAAGTTCCTTATCTTTGGGAATATTGTATGGTCCTTTGTGTGTTAAAAGCTTGGATTCTATGTTCATCATTTGCGACAATCCAAAACAGTGAGTCTAAACCTTTTGATAAATTTTAATTTAAGATTCTGCAAATAATTCATATTAATTTATGAAAACACTTTTGATTTTCATAAACTAAAATTAAAAGATTAAAACAAAAAAAATTAAATTTAAAAATAAAAATAAAAATAAAACAAAAACAACATCTTAGTACCTGTTTGGATAGATTTTTTGGAAGTTAATAAATACTTTTCTCAACCACAAAAGCCTTTTTTTTAAATGAGTGTTTTGTTGTAAAATAAAAAAATATTTATTTAATTGATATGACTTTTTGGCCAGTTAAAATACAATTTTTCAAGAAACTCAAATATGAAGCTTATAAAAATGTACTTTTTTATGTAGCTTATAAAAAAGTACTTTTTTATGTAGATTTTTCAGATCAATTAATGAGTATATTTTTAATCCCCTTTATCCTTATGTTTTATACATAATTTTCACAATACCTACATACCCATCTTCACGTTTATTTTATAATTTATATGATATTATTTTTGTTTTTTATATGTTTTAATATTTATGTTTATATTAGTTTTACTTATATTATAATCCATATAAAATATTTGGTTAGATATATTTTCATTTATGTTTCATATGGTTTAAAACTATATCATAATTAATATATTATGCTTTGTATATTGTTTAATATATTTAAAATAATTTTTATATGCATAAATAATTTTTATTACAAAATAAAATATAATTAAAATTATTTTTTTTAATTTTTTGGTTACTAAATTGTTTATTATATGAATCGCTTTTAAAAAAGTTCTTTTTTAAATGACAACAAAGTAGTTAACGAACTTCATAGAAAAGTTTTTTTTAGAATAATCAAACAGTCAACTAATTTTTTAGAAAAATTCTTCTAAAAATATCTTTAAAAAAAAGGTCTATTAACAAAAGTTTTACTACTATAAATCCAAACAAATAAAGGCTTAATTTATTCTCAGCCTGTTGTATGTTCCAACCCTAGATCGTGACTCTGAGCTCATTCATTTTTACTTGACCTTTTCTAGGGCTTGCAGATTACTCATGCCACCCAATAATTAACTCTATAACTAAGTCAATTAACCAAAAAAAAAAAGGCATCATCACGACGTGTCGTTTCAAACATACCTTATAGCAAAATACCACTCACTTTGTGACAATCTTGATACTTCCAAGCCAAAGGGAATGATAACATGGGGAATCAGCGGAGAATGACTACCGTCATTATTATTATTATCATCATATTTAGCCTAAAATTTTGTAATAATATAAGGTTTAAAAAATTATTATTATTATCATCATATTTAGCCTAAAATTTTGTAATAATATAAGGTTTAAAAATTTTTGATAATAAGCATTCTTATTTTTATATAATAATAAAATTATTTTCAATAAATTATATACAGATATGACAATAAAAAAAGATATAAGTTAAGGAGAAAATATGTAAATAATATTAATCTATTTTTAGAAATTAATAAATGGACTATTTGGTATCTTAAAAAAAAAGGCCTTCAAAGGGTGTGACTTAATGGTTGAGAGCGGTGCTTGATTTTAGTTAGGTCCCAAGTTTGATTCCATGCTAGCCCTTCTTGTAAGAGCCTAGAGCAGCCGGGGTTTTACTTGTAGATGGAGAACTAGTTGGATCCTCAATGATGAGGTACACTCGCTTGGCCCGCTTGTGGGGTAGTGCGCCAATTAAACCCTCAAAAAGGTGTGCTATTTTGACCCGTTTACGAGGTTTCCTCGAATAAAGAAAATCTTTAAAAAAGAGGATTTAATAGTGAATTATTTTTTTAATGAAGCCTTTCGTGGCAATACAAACATAAGAAAAGACAAAGACGAAGGAGAAGATCAGAGAGCCCACCAATCATTCTATCTCCAAAGGCTACAATCCAATGGTAAACCTTTCAATCACCAAATAAAATATCTTTTTTTTTTAATTTTCACCAGCCGGATCATTATTTTCTTAATTAAAATCATCCAACGTTTCTAATCAGTTTCTTCATTTGCAAAACGACAAATTTCGACCGCCTTGCTTCTGTCTGTTTCTTTCTTTGTTTAGCCATTTTGAGTCGACTGCTTAGCCAGTCCCAGACTCGATTGCAAACCAATATTAGTTGATTTGGAGTCGGTGATTTAAAATTTAAACTATTCAACCGATTTAACGGTAAAAACTTAAATTATCTAAACTGTTTTTTTCGATTCAGTTTAATAATTTTTATTATTAAAAAATTATCAATTAATTAATTAATTAATTAATAATATTATAAATTAATAAAGTTTTATAAATTAAAATAAATAAATTTTAATTCGATTTCTAAGTTTGATCCCTTTCACTTCAAATTGAGGTAATATCATCATGATCCCATTCAATTTGAAATTTCACAATAAAGTAAGATCTGGGAAGGTCTGATAATACGCAACCTTACCCTTATATAATAAAAAGGTTGTTTCCAATAGACTCTTATGCAAATATGACAATAAAAGACTGATACAGATAAAAAAATAAAACTTTTAAAAAATAGTAGCTTAAAAAACTGAGGTAATATTATCAATCCTAAATATGGTATGTGCTCTTCTCTCATCTTTCATACTAGTTTAAAGCTGAATATAAATGTAAATTTAATTTATCATATGTCGCTTCTATATATTTATGAGATATTTAAAAAATTAAGATTAATTAATCAAATTTGAGCTTTATCATTGACTTATCTTCAAACTCATATAAATTGAATAACGATGACAATAAATTGACTCATGAATTCACATTTAGGGATTTTTTAATTACCCAAATTAACTTAAAGTTTAACTATTTTAAATAAAATGATATTATTTTATTTAGAAGAGTTGGATCTTAGATAGACTCGAGTATGAATAGCCTAATTTCGACTATAATTAAAAAAAACGTTATTTTATACTTTTAATTTTTAAAAAATTATCGGGACTGACCTATTAGCCGATCTATTGTGATCCCTAAAATTGAATTGAACATGAGGAAAAGAAGTTAATGAAAATTAAAAATGTAATAAAGACATTATAAATTTTTATTTGATCTAATTAATTATAAATTACATAAATATTCTCAATTTGGAGGGAAAAGGATTGGAATCAAAACAACTAGCTATAGGCTAAGCCCTATAGGTGCATTAAGCCAAGATGCAAAGAGAAGTAAATTAATTGATTATTAATTTGAAAGAAAACAAAAAACAAAAATAATTGAGAGAGGTTTCCATCTCCAATCAAACACTCGTTAAACAGGTGCCTTTATAAATACTGCCCTCTCTAATTTTCATATACCTAAGCAAAGCTCAAGTTTGAATACTTCTGACATAGCAAATGGCAGGACCTGAAACACCCATCACCAAGAAACCTACTGCAACCGCCAACATCAACACCATGACCAAAACAACACCCCGTAAGTTCGTCGGAGTCAGGCAACGTCCATCTGGAAGATGGGTGGCGGAGATTAAGGACTCATCTCAAAAAGTGAGACTTTGGTTAGGAACTTACGATACTCCTGAAGAAGCAGCTAGAGCCTACGACGAAGCTGCTCGTGCCTTACGTGGTGAAAATGCTCGAACCAACTTCGTATCGACTAATCCGAACTTAACCCAATCTGGGTCGTTGTCGCCTTCTGAGCGTGGCAACATGTCTGCCTCCGACGGACGGCGACGTCTTAGCTTCAGTTCTCTGAAGGCTAAGCTGAGCAAAAACCTACAAAGTATTATGGCTAGGAGGACAACAGAGAACAAGTCGACGAAGAACAGAGTGAGTGATCACTTCACCTTTGCTAGTATATTCCATTTCAGAAACAACCAGTACCGGAAACCAGTGGACATGAATACAATGGACAAAGTGGTGCAACCAAGCATCATCGTACCTCCTGTAGCTGACGAGCCTTCTCCGTGGGAAACTCCAAGGTCTTCGAGTGTTTCGGACTGTAGCACTGAATGGGTCGGGTTTCGTCAGCCGGGACTTGACTCCGATGGCTCAGACATCGGAGAAGGATGTTGTGTGGCCGATCAGAGTTTGATTGATCAAATGATGAACAGCTGGATTGGTAGCCCTGACATAGCTCCAAGTGATCAGGGTGGTTCCAGGAGTAAGAGGTTTAAGGTTTCATCTTCTGTGATGGTTCCTCCAACCTTTAGTAGGTCAGAATCTTTTCGAGAGTAGAAAATGGAGAGTTACGACATAGCTCCAAGTGATCAGGGTGGTTCCAGGAGTAAGAGGTTTAACGTTTCATCTTCTGTGATGGTTCCTCCAACCTTTAGTAGGTCAGAATCTTTTCGAGAGTAGAAAATGGAGACTTACGAATTGCTTATTTCAGTGTGTGGTTTATGAAGAAGCTGTGTCACTTAATCATCAGTCAGGACTATGAAGAAGATAACACATAAGAATGCTGTGATGTGATTTTCTGGTGTTGAAGCGAAGTTTTCCCAAGCATGTACAGTGAAACAGATAAGAGAGACTAATAAGAGTATAGAATGAATAGCTTTTGTCTCTAACGACAAGAGCAAACATGGAGTGTAGATCTTTTGTCTAATATTATGGTATTTTATTATGTCAAATAAATCTCAATCATTTATTTATATAGATCCTACGTGAATCTCGAAAAATAAATAATTGAGATTTTATGAGATAAAATAAGACCGGATAATATTAGTCAAAGAATCTTAACATCAAACATGATTATCTGCTTCATAGAGATAAGAGTAAGTACAGCTTGTTGTCCGCTTCGAGTCATGTCCTAAAGATTGCCAGAAATTTTCATAATCAAGAGTTGTGTACTAAAATCTTCATGTCAACTTCATTACAAGATGGATTCCAATGTATTTCTATTTCTCACAATATGTACATAAAAGTATTTGTTATAAGAAAGAATGCTAGAATGTTATCTAAATTCGGGTTTTGGATTAACAAAATATTAATTAAAATTAAAGAAAATAAATTAAGATTTAAAGAGATTGTCATTTTAATTTTTATCGAAACATTTGAAGTTTAATTGAAAAAAATGTTAAATAAAAATTAATTGACTTAATTTAATCTATAAGAGCATATTAATAAAATTAAAAAATTAAATAGTTCAAGATTTTTACGATTAACTGATCAAATCGGTTGAACTTTTTAATCATTAAAAAAAGAAATTTAGTAATCAGGTAAAGATTATATTATCAGAGTAAAATATATCTAAAAAGAACAAGATTTTCAAGTAATTTCTTATCTAATTTTGTGGGGGTTCTCAGATGTTAAGGATTACAATATTTAAGCCTTAATTATATATTTTTCCGTCAAAAACAACAAAACCTACAAGAAAAAGGTGTAATTAATGGTTTAAAAATTGAATTAGTTCCACTATTTAATAATAAAAACTTTAAACTGACTAAATTTTCGATTCAATTTTTAATTTTTAATTTTGATTTAATTTATTTTTTATTTTTTATTAACTAATAAATTAATTAGTGAGTTTTTGTAAACTAATCAATTTTTATAAATTAAAATAAACTTTTTTTTCATTTAACAATCTTTTTCTCAATTAAACTTTAAATTTTAATAACAATCTTTTCCAATCATTTTTGAAATTCTTCAATTTTTATTCAGTTTTATTACAGTCTAATATAAGTTAAATTCTTCAAAAATTAAATATTTCCTCAAACAAGTTTATTTCATTGTTTTTCAGAAAAAAAAAGCTTATTTATTTAGTTTTCAAAGGCATATTCTAATTTGGATCACAAATTATTTCACATGTTACATTTTTTTCAACAATTAAAAAATGATTTTAAAAATATCCTGTCAAAATCACTGGTTATGCAATACGAGGCAGTGATACGGATACCGTTCCGTACCGACCGGGAACCGGTACCGGAACGGCCTTAGAAGTACCGGGTGTCGATACCGGCCGGTACCGGCCGGTACCGTTAATACCGGAACTTTAGGGACCGTTTCGCAAAAATTAAAATGTCTAGGGACGAAATTGCAAAAAAAAAATTTAAAACCTAAAAACCTACCCGGCACCCACACCCACCCACCCAACCCGACCTTCTTCTCTTCTTCTTCGCTCGGTATCACTCTCTCCTCCCTCTCGTCACCGCTCGGCCGTTGCTCCTCCGTGTCGTCGTTGCTGCTCCTCCATCGTCGGATCTGGTGTCGCCATCGTCGGATCTGGTCCTCCACTCCTCCTTCCTCCTCGGATCTGGTCGTCGCTCCTCGGATCTGCATCTGCTCCTCCCTCGTCGCCGCTCGTCGTCGCTCGTTGCCGCCTGCTCCTCCGCCCTCCTCGTGGTCGACGCACCAGCACCAGACGACCACCGAAGATTCGAAGAAAGACCCGACCATCACCTAAGACCCGATTGTTTTGGGTGTGTTTTTGACTTTGTGTATGATTTTTTCTGAAATATTGTTGTTGATTGCTGCTGTGTGATCCTAGATTCGTAGGTGTTGTTGAGTTTGTGCAAATTTGTTGTGGTTGTTGAGTTGTTTCTGCCGAGAATGAGGGAAAAAATTGGTGGAATTGGGGAAAATCCGAAAATGGTAGAGCCGTAGAGGTTGTGACTTGTGACTTGTGAGGTTGATTTCGGATGAATATTTGATTGGGAAAAAATAAGTTGATTTCGGAAATCAGAGGAAGGTTTGATTGGGGAGAATCTGAAAATGTGAAATTGAGTTTGTGAAGGCTTGAAGGTTGAATTGGATTGATTGTGTTTGTAAAATTGAGCTTGTAAAA
>JANTPM010031979.1:0-22251 GCA_025434745.1 Erythroxylum divaricatum
AGATGAGCCTCAAAGACGAAGAGAAGACTGCCTTTATAATTGACCAGGGCACGTATTGTTACCAAGTAATGCCGTTTGGCTTGAAGAATGCGGGGGCCACTTATCAGCGACTTATCATGGAGGTCTTCAAGAAACAGATCGGTCGATCGGTCGAGGCCTACATGGACGATATGGTGGTCAAAAGTAAGACGGTCGCGGAGCATGTGAAGGATCTCAGAGAGGTCTTCATAACCCTTAACAAATTCCAGATGAAGTTGAACCCGAAAAAATGCGTTTTTGGTGTGGCATCAGGAAAATTCCTGGGGTTCATGATTACTCAGCGGGGGATTGAAGCTAATCCAGAGAAGATCAAAGCCATCATCCAAATGCCTTCGCCGCAATGCTTGAAAGAAGTACAGATATTGACCGGTAGGATAGTCTCTCTGAGCAGGTTCGTCTCCAGATTGGGAGACAAGTGCCTCCCATTTTTCAAAATTCTAAGGAAAGCGAATGTAACCCAGTTTCAGTGGCCGGATGAATGCGAGAAAGCATTTCAACACTTGAAGCAATACCTGTCTAGCCCGCCCATCCTGCAAAGCCCAGTTGAGGGGGAGAATCTGATTCTATATTTGGCAGTTACAGAACGGTCGATCAGCGCAGTACTTGTTCGATCGGAGGGAAATGAGCAACGCCCGATCTACTACGTCAGTAAGGTGTTGACCGGACCAGAAACGCGGTATGTGCCTATAGAAAAACTGGCTCTCTCTTTGATAACAGCGGCTCGGAAGCTAACACCTTACTTCCAAAGTCATACCATCGAGGTATGGACCGACCAACCCTCAGGCAATGTCTTCAAAAGCCCGAAACCTCGGGTCGACTGATAAAATGGGCAGTAGAACTGGGGGAGTTTGACATACAATATAAGCCTCGGGCGACGATTAAGGCACAGGTATTGGCAGACTTCATTACAGAAATGAGCCAACCTAGCTCGCAGGGTGAGCAATGCCCTGCCTGGAGCTTGTTCATTGACGGGTCGTCCAACGCTGAAGGATGCAGAGCAAGAGTGGTATTGATCAACCCGCATATGGAAGAGAAGGTGGAATACGCCCTTCGGTTAGAATTCAAGGCCTCCAATAACGAGGCAGAATATGTGGCTTTGATAGCCAGTCTCCAACTGGCTAAGGAAATGGAGGTAAAACATCTAAAGATATATAGCGATAGTCAAGTGGTGGTCGGCCAAGTTACTGGACAGTATGAAGCCAAGGGGAACAGCATGATCGAGTACCTGGAGCTAGTAAAGCGGGAGTTAAGTAATTTCGAGCAGTACTCGATCAGCAGGATAGAACGAGCTCAAAATGATAAAGCGGATGCGCTCTCCAAAATGGCCTCCGATCGAGACGCCAAAAACAACATTCTAGTCGAACGACTAGATCGCCCTAGCATTCAAAAAGCCAAGGAGGTTCTTGATGTAAATACCGGTCGATCGAGTTGGATGGAACCGATTAGACGGTATCTCCTAGAGGGAACACAACCGGAAGAAACCTCAGAGGCCAAGAAATTGAGAATAAAGGCGGCCGAATACGCGATCATAAATGATACCCTGTACAAGCGATCTTATGACTGGCCACTGCTGCGATGCTTGAACGAAGAAGAGGCAGAACAAGCAATGGCCGAAGTCCACGAAGGAATGTGTGGCAACCACGTAGGAGGCAGAATGTTAGCCCATAGGCTGATCAGACAGGGGTATTACTGGCCGACGATGAGGAAAGACTGCCAGGAGAAAGTCGACCGATGTGAGGCCTGCCAGAAAAACAGCAGCCTGTCTCACCAGCCGACCGAGAGGATGAAAATTGTGAGTCATCCTATCCCTTTCGCTCAATGGGGAATGGATATACTGGGGCCTTTCCCTCTTGGACCCGGACAGAAGAAGTTCCTGGTAGTGACAGTAGAGTGCTTCACCAAATGGGTAGAAGCGGAAGATGTCGCCACAATTACCGAGCAGAAGGTGGAGAGCTTCGTAAAGAAAAACATACTAACTCGTTTCGGCATGCCTATGGTGCTGGTTACGGATAACGGTCGGTAGTTTGACAACGAGAAGTTTAAAGATTTCTGCGATCGACTAAAGATAAGACTACAGTTGACTTCAGTAGCTCACCCCCAAAGTAACGGTCTCGCGGAGAACACCAATAAGAAGATAAGGGGTGCTCTCAAGAAGCACCTAGACGGACGAAAGACTTGGGTGGAAGAACTGGATGAAGTGTTGTGGGCGTACAGAACCACGCCAAATGGAGCCACAGGGAAAACACCGTTCAGGATGACCTTCGGGGCAGAAGCCCTAGTTCCAGTCGAAGTAATGTTGCACAACCAAAGGGTGTCGACCTATGAAGAAGAGCGAAATAATGAAGCCCGCCGAGCAGAACTCGTGCTCCTTAGTGAAGGCAGGAATAGGGCAGCCGCTCGTTCGGAAGCCGTTAGGCAAAAAGCAACAAAGTTCTACAACAGAAGAGTAAAGCCGAGCAACGTAAAGGTCGGTGGGCACATCCTGCAAAAAATTGAGGCGGCTGAAAAATACCCTAAAAAATACCTTACATCCTACGCGATGCGAACGGGAAAATTCTATCGAGGCCCTAGAACTCTCGAAACTTGAAGGCGTTCTACCAGTAGATAAGTTTTATTTCAGTTAATCTTTATTTGTTACTGATTTTTGTACACAACCTGTGGGAACCTTTTTTCTGGCCCTGCCAGTCAGGTTTTTTAACGGCCCACACCCTCATTATCATCAATAAAGGGGTTTTTAGATTTCTTGGCAAGAAAGAATTTCATTAAATTTGGCAGAGTAGAAAATCTCATCGACATCGCTCGGTCAGGTAGCCAAGACAAGATCCTTGGGACCACAGCTCGGCCTCGACTATTAGATCGATCAGGTTGCCAAGACAAGATCCTTGTAACCGTCGATTGACTTCGACATCGCTCGGTCAGGTCGCCAAGACAAGATCCTTGGAACCGTCGATCAACTTCGACATCGCTCGACCGGGTCACCAAGACAAGATCTTTGGGACCACAGCTCGGCCTCGACTATTAGATCGACCAGGTTGCCAAGATAAGATAACCGTTGATCGACTTCGACATCGCTCGGCCGGGTCGCCAAGATAAGATCCTCGGGACCACAGCTCGGTCTCGACTATTAGATCGACCAGGTTGTCAAGATAAGATCCTTGGAACTGTCGATCGACTTTGACATCGTTCGGTCGGGTGGCCAAGACAAGATCCTTGGGACCACAGCTCAGCCTCGACTACCGATCGACCAGGTTGCCAAGACAAGATCCTTGGAACCATCGATCTACCTTTGACTAACGCCCAGCCAAGATCCCAAGACAAAATCTCAGATCGTTCGACCCCATTATTGCTCGGCCTAATTCACCCGATCGGCGCGCATCGAGCGCACTCGTCTATTTGAAGGGAAAAGTATTTAACACATAAAAGGTAATAAAAATGAGCTTTCATTCCTCAGAATTAAAGTTCTGGCCACAAGCCCGACCAGATGAGCTTAAAAGGAAGATTACTTCGATCCTCCGGCAGGAGAGGAAGGGCCAGCGACCGGGTCGGCAGGAGAGGAAGGGCCCGCATCCGAGCCAAGAGAGCAAAGGCTGGTAGCCACATTGGGAAAAGGCAACGAAGAGACATCCTTATCCCTTTCCGAGCTCAAGTCCAGCTCCTCATCCGAAACCAGCACCTGTTCTCCCTCGACCATCTCCTTCATTCCTTCCAAAGAAAGGCCGAGACCAGCGGGAAGCATCGGCACGGCATATTCCTCAAATGAAGGACACTCCGACCCTTCAGAAACGTGAGCCTCATGGCACCTCCTCAAGACCGAAAGGGTTAAGTCGCAAGCATATTCTAAGCATTCCTGACGAAGGAACCGCTTCTTCCACCACTTGATCGCCTCAATCCTTTGCTTTTTGATGGAGCCTCGCAACTCCCTCAATGTATCCTTGGCCCTGTGCCTACCTTCCACCGCCGCTTGACAATCCTGGCGGAACTTCTTGCTACATTCTTGCTCCGTCTCCACTGCCCTCTTCAGCTCACCCCTCACCGCAACCAGTTGGCTCCTCTCCTCCTCCCCCGTGGCCAGCTGAGCCCTCAGGACGCTCACCGCTTCCTCTCGGGATTTCTTCTCCTCCTCCAAGGAAGAGTTTTAAGCCTGGAAGAGGTCTCTCTCCTCCTTGACCTCTAAAAGCTCGTCCCTCGAAGCCTTCACATACTCATGGAGGTCCTGGACTTCTCGGTCTAGAGTTTCCAAACGCTGCAGCACTGCGGCGGACATCACCGCGCTCCTCACACAGCTACGAACGAGTTGGGGCCCTAACTCCAGATTACTCTGCTTGTCCATGAGCCGCTCATCCACGGGGGGAGTAATCCTCTCAGCAATATGGCGGGAAACTTCGAGATCCCCGATCGAGACAGTTTTGGCCAGTTTGATTGCAGACTCCCATTGCTCGGCGTTAGTTGCTCGCCCTTTTCCCTTGTCTTTTCTCTCCTTCTCTTTCCCGCCTTGACTGGACGGGCCGGACGGTAGATCATCGAGCCGGATCAACCTCTTCCTCTTCAGAGGCGGCTCCACTTCCTCTTCCTCCTCCTCTTCCAAACCCGCTCGGCCCGCACTCGCTAGCACAATCAGCAAAGACTTCGACACGGCGGAACAGTATTCAGTGGGCGGAGGGGCCAGCAACATGGTAGAATGGCTCGGCTCCGTTGCCGGAGTGGCGCCTTCACTAGTCTCAGCCTCCCTCTGCTTCTTCCCTTTGGCCCGCTTTTTAGATCTAGGAAGAGAGGAGGACCCGACAAAATTGCTTATCCTTGCCATGGCTGCACAGTAATAAACACGAGTCAGAAAGTAAAACTAATGCTAAAAAACGCTGCAAGTAATGTAAACACGAGGGGTCAACCAGACGGGGTGGTTTCCTCTCCTAGCCCGCTAATTTGTGGCCGGGGGTCGATAAGAAGGAAATCGGCCGAGGCCCTCCCGGAATATCCCTGGATGAGCCGAGCAAAGTCGTATTGGTCGAGCATTTTATGCGACCGACCACGTCCCACTCCTCTCTACTAAGAGATACGCTCGACTCATCGTTCCATCGCTCGGCCAAAGGATACCTCCACGGCTGGGACTCGCAGGAGGATCCGGGGCGCTTCACAAAGAAGTACTTCGTCTGCCAAGAAGTGATTTTTGAAGGCATCCCAGCCGGCCGAAATCGGGAATCCCTATACTGTAGGTGAGGGATTCCGGCCCCAGAACTTGAGCTTTGATTTATTATCAAAAAATGCCGGAAGATGCCAATCGAAGGAGGGCAGCCGAACTGATGGCACAGCAAAGCCAAACCGTTGATGAACTTCCAGCCGTTTGGAGGAATTTGGCTCGGCATCAGCTGGTATGCAGCGCACATCTCATTAACAATCAGGGCGTATGGAAGCCTCATACCGCCCACCGAGAAAAAACTATCAGACACAGCGAAATATCCACTCAAGTTGCTGTGGATTCGCTTGTTTCCCAAGGCCAACCTAGACCCCCAAGACATAGGGATATTATTCCTGAGGACCGACCGTTTCAGCTTCGCCACGGTCATCGTCGACACATTTCTCTGTGAATCCTCGATGACAAACCCATCCTTCCGCTCTTTCGTCGAGACTTCTTCAATACCTTCTATCATACTTCTAGAACTAGCCGTCGACATGCTTACTAAGAAGGAAACCTTTGAAAAAAGTTTAGAGGAGAAGACGAAGGAAAGGGACGTACCTATTTAGTGGTTTGAAGTTGGAAAATCGGACGACGGCTGAAAGAAATTTTCGGGAACTATATGCAAGAGAACGAAACAAACGTGAAGAAAACCCACAGTTTGTCGATCCTGAGCACTTATAGAGGAACGGTCGAATGAGCGATCCAATCAAAGCGCGACGCGTGGAGAAAATTTGAACTAAGCTTGGACACGCGGCAGAATCCGAGTCGAGGTAAATTAGGGTTATTCAAAATCCGGAGCGGCGCAACAGTTGAAAGAACGTACATGACAGCTGCACAACGGTTACAAAAACGATACGCTTCAGATTTTGAAAAGGTGTCAGAGGTTACACGCCGTCGATAATGATTAAATAAAGTACCCTCACGCGCTCAGCAAAGACGTTCGTCTGAACTCCCTTGATACGAGTTGTCACGCAATACTGGATACCGACCGATCGAGACACCCGACCGATCGATCCCAATGCGAACGATCGCGCTCTACATCCTAATGCCCGACCGATCGACCACTTTACGAGCTGTCCTACGGACGAGCTACAAGATCCTAACATACTCCTTCGACCCTTCTCTTCGCTCAGGCTCGAGGAGTAGGGGGCTTATGGTCGGGTCGGTCGTGCTGGGCTCGAACCCAGTCATAACGACCCGTGGGTCGATCGATCCATTCTTCAAAGATCAGTCTTATATCTATTGGCTATGCCAATCCCAGGCCCAGTACACGATCTCCATGGCCCATTCGTAGGTGAAAGTCTTCCATGCACACGTAAAGACTTAAACCTAGTTATTGCACCATATATAAGGTATAATTCTGCCATAACAGAGGTACGTGATGATAAACCCTAATCTTCTTCGTTCACAACGATCCTACCTACACCAAAAAGACTGACTTGAGCGTCGGAGAGGCTGATCGGGAAACAACCCTCAACGTGCTTTCCTTGTTTTGCAGGAACCTTCAAGCCGGAGCTCTCGCAGGAATCAGCCAACTTCATGGATCCAAACGGCAACGTGCAGTTCCGCCAGAACCTGGCAGAACCAAATTCTTTTTTTTTTAACCACAGAAAAGAGACCTTTATTAAAATGACAACAATATAACATGAATTACAAAACAATATCTCTTGAAAATTCAGCCAAAAACAAAAATACTTTGTGGATAACAATTATATAAAACTCCTACAGAAAGAGAGATGAAGTGATCGAGCGAAGGCTCATCTGAACAGTAAATCCACCTTTGTCTCTTCGATTCCAATTCCTTATTGTGTTTTAGTTCCTCATGTTTGAACTTCAATCCACGCAATATGCAAGGCAATGAACGTAAAGGGTTTTGATGGAATGAGTCCGTAACTTGATCACTACGATTGCCGTATAATCTCCCAATACATCTCAACAAGTGAATCCGACCCATCACCAGTCTTTGATCCTCATCTTCTTTTCTTCCCATGGTATCTTCTTTCTTTAGTTTATTCATCAATCCCTCCGCGTACTCAGTTGCTGACTGCATCCAGGCTATGAACATGTCTAGTTCATATCTCTCATCTTCATTTTCATTCATTGATTCTTCAAATCGCTTTAACTTGTCACTACGTTTTCGGGACCTGTTGGCAACAGTTTTCGGAGGCACCACTACCCAATCATCATTCAGAACCTGAGATGCAATCTCCGTTCTTCCAGTTGTGGATGGTCTTGGATAGTCTCGACGATACGATGGAGTACACCTTTCACATCTGTAGAGATCAAGTTCATTACTACTGCCAATGTCTTGTTTTCGCTTTTTTCTGTCTTCTTTTGCTTTTCTCGGAACTCCATCGGTATTGGCCAGTGCCAAAGAAGATACCTCAGATTCAGGAATAAACATAATAAACTCCTTTAACAAATCCTCATGGTCTGCAAATACTGCGGCAATCTTCTGGCACAACACAATATTATCCCGCACCCGAATCTTGTTCACCAAGTTAATGGCTTCTTGAAGTAATCCGAATCCGTCTATTCCCTTGTCTTCTTTCTCTTCATAATCGCCAATACGCTCCCCTTGATCGTCCTGATCATCTATTGTTACCCGCAATCCACGAGGTAATAAGCAGTTGAAACTCTGTTATATCCTGCAATCAAATGAGACAATTCCAGGCAATATAACAGTAACTGAGCAAGAAATGAAGGCAAAACAGGGCAATATTTTCTGGTATTCCGTTGCAAAAAAGAAGAAGAAGGAAGTTACATAGAAAGAAAGGGATGGGAAACAGAGGAAAAGATGAGAGGACAATTTCTCAGAGAATATTCGTAACAAACTTCTACCAGTACTAATTATTATAAAGCAAAATCATCCTTAGAGTGTGTGCTGCATGACCTTTGCTGATTTGTCCACGTGGCCATCACCAATTCATCAAACAAACGAAATCATCATACCTCCGAGAATTCTGCCTTGCATGAGTGCCTCGAAGCGGGCTTGCCTCATTCGGCCCATTCCTCACAATTGGATTCCGAATCAAATCATGCGTCTGGTGTATCTTCTAATTTGGCAATAGTATGGTCAAAGTGAAGTCTTTTTGCTGTGACATGTCGCATATGTGAGGTTGATACTGAAATCTACGACTAACTTGTTCAATAAAGCTTTTGGCACGTTCTTGTTCTTCCAGTGAAACATTAAAATGAGCACTTAATTCAGAGAGAAGACGGAAGTTGCGAGTCAGGTATTCTGGTTTTCTGGAATTCATGGCCGTGTCTTTGAGATCCCACTCGCTTTGACTCTTGTATTTATAAGAGTGGAAATAACCCGAGTCCAAAAGGCAAGAGTAACACGAAATACCTGGTGAAGTAGGTAATGCAATACTTCCAAAAATTATTAGGAGACTGATTTCCTACTTCAACTATGAATTATCACATTTGTTTTGTTTGATACTCACATAGAAATAAAAATTAAATTTAGTTTATAAATTAATAGAAATAAAAAGAATTTTATCATTTTAAAATTTACACTAATTTATTAAATAAGATTATATAATTCAAATTGCTATGTTTTTACACCACAAATCACCTATTGCTCCTTTGTGAAATTGGAATTGTAATTATGGTCTATATTTCCACACAACTATAAGCAGGTTGCTGTGTATGCAAGGGTAATTTAGTCGATATGAACTAAATTACCCCTGCCTTACCCCATTTGTCCTTTAAACTGACTAGAAGGGGAGCCATTAATAAGTACACTATAGGAAAGGGATGAACGACATCTATGATATATGAAAGAAACTTTGGAGGGAGACCAAGGAACTCTAGACTGTTGAGAATGAAGTTCCAATTAATGGTGTCAAATTCTTTAGTGAAGTTTACTTTTATAACACAACATATGATGGTACTCTCAATGTTGTAATCCTTCATACGTAAAATGTTATCTAAGATGGATTTACCTTGGATAAAAGCTCCTTGAAAGAGATGAATCAGTTTCTTAAGAGGATCCTTAAGCTTATTGGCTAAAAGCTTTGCAATCACGTTGTACACTATTTGTAGCAAGATATAGGCATAAATTCATTAAGAGAAATGATATTAGGAATTTTAGGGATCATACAAATATGAGTAGCATTGATCTTCCTTAGCAAATTCCCATTATGTAAGAATTCTTGAACAAATTCCACTTATGATTGGCCTATGATGTTCCAATTATTTTGGAAAAATAGGCATTGTACCTGTTAGGCTAAGTGGCCTTTCTCGAATTGAGAGAAAAGAGAATTTCCTTGATTTCCTGGGTTGTAGCTGGCAATTGGATCAGGTCTAAGCTGATTTAGTTGGGAAAAGGTCCAACCAATATCATAAGTTCCTGCAAAAAAATATATGAATAACACTATTTGAAGTTAACAACTCAACATAGAAATTAGACACTAATCTTTTAATCAAAATATTATAGTCACTAATTGATATGTAGTCAAGTAAGCAGTGGATTTTTGTGTGTTTCTTTTTACCATGATTGAATCATGGAAAAACATGGAGTTAGTGTCTCCTTCCTCGATCCACATATTGCTTGCCTCTCATGTAAGTAGGGAATTATGATCAAGTAGTGCCTTGTCATATTCCTCAAGCTTCCTGATCTCTTTATATTGCAAATCTTGTTTGATAGGATCAATATGGCAGGCATTTAGATCACTTTTAACTCTTGTTTAGCTTGTTGTAGTCACCTTTCTATTTGAAGAACCCTATATTAGAAAATTGCCTAAGTTTGGCTCTTAATAAGTGAAGTTTTCTCATGAGCTAGTAGAATTTATAACCAAATACATTACTTTTCCAATCTTCAATAACTACCTCGATGTATCCTTCTTTTCTACTAAGAAAATTGAAGAACATGTAAGGAGCATCGGTAGTCCTTATTGGAGTAAAATCTTGGATCTTCGTATAATAATGGTCTGAGCATAAAAGAGCTCCAATAAGAGCATAAGAGTTTGGAAGCACCTCATCTGGCTTTGGTTAGACAAGATTTTGTTAAGTTTTATTCCTAATTAGAGCTTCTCCTTTCTGTTTGTTGCTGTAAGTAAACAGATTCTCAGTATACTTCAGATTAATTACCTTCAGTTTAGTGATCACCTTTTCTAGCTCTCTGCCCAAATTAGAAAGATTAACTATATCACCTTGAGCTTCAAAAAGGAAAAGAACACAATTAAAATCTCCTGCTGTGATCCAAGGATTTGTCATTGAGTTGCTAATGGTTGTTAAATATTCCTATATTTTAGCTCATTAAAATTCAAAATTGGAAGCAAAAATAATGGAGACATCTAAAGAAATGACTGAATTAACAGGCATACAATTAAGATGAACATACTGATGTAAGCTAAATTGTAATGTCACTTGGACCTTCTCCCAATTGTCTGAAAATACTATTATACCATTATAATGATTTTCATGATTCAAGCCAAAGTCCCAGCTTTTACCAATGAATCTCATTGAGCTCTAAAGTTTACAACTTTTTATTTTAGTCTCTAGTAGTCCTACTAGGATAGGATATTTCTCTAAAATGAGGTCTTTAATAGCCTGCCTTTTGAAAGACTCATTCATGCCTCTAATATTCCAAAGAATTATTTAATGATGAGCAATTCAATCATTGATAGATGCTAATTTGACTATAATTATCTATATATGTTTGATATATTTTCCTTGATATTTTATAGTTTTCTTGTATATTTGGTACTTAATTCGCTCCTGGTACATTTATAGGTGATAATTGCCTTCATGGACCAAAAGAGGAAGAATTCGAGTACAATTATACTCTAAAATGAAGATTTGAAGCAATTAGGAGATACCAGGCCGTGTATATGGTTGTGTAAGTCTATCAAGATATGTTAAGTCATAATTTTAATTGTTTTTAGAGCTATATGGTTTGATACGCGCCCATGGATGCCCCAAAAACTCTATGATTTGCTATAAAGGACACAGAGTAGAGGCAAATGGGAAGAGCAAACTTCTTGAGTTGATTCTAAACATGAAGACTGTTCAGGAAAGACAATATTGATTAAGAGGCATAGATAACATGAAGAAACCATCAAAAATAGACTGCAACATAAAACCTCAAACTTGTAAGAACATTCGATAAAAAAGAAGGGAGACTTAGAATTATGAGCTCTTTGTTTTCTTTTCATTTTCTTCCAATTTATCTCTAATTTCACTTTTTATTACATATAACTAAACACTTATTAATGTCTAGGTGTGATGAACCCTAGTTTGGGCTATAGCATATTTAGAATTTTTTATTTAATGCAATTATTTTGATTGATCTATTTTAATTCAATTATGTGTTTTATATATGTTCTAATAGATCCAAAATATTAGTACATAATCTGATTTCATAACATAAAGATTGAAAAATCTTTATGAATAGATCTACTATAATTAAAAGGATTTGATTGCAAAACTATAAATAGCGTGACATAAATCTTCTAGATTAGAGTAAAAAAATAGTAACAGAATTCACAAATTGATCAAGCAATCCTAGAAACTTTAACCTAAATAATTTCGGTTAATAAACCTATGGATTAGTTGTTAGTAGTCTCAAGAGATTTATTAACATAAGATAGGAATTTTCATGATCCAATAATAAATAAAAAATTACATGATAAAAGGTTAATTATCTAATAGTTTTAGGGGAATTCACCATCTAGGCACTAATTTTTAATATTGATAGGTTTCTAAGCAATTTCTTCTCCAAACGTTATTATTTCTTGTTTATTTTAATTGTTTAAGTTTTACGCTTTTTGTTGAAACCAAAATCCAATTTATAGGCTAGATAATATAAGAGAGGTAATTACTAGTAATCATTGTCTTCATAGGATCGACTCATACTTACCTATTCTAGCTATAAATATGTCGTACACTTGCGATTAAGTTTAGAGCCAATCAAGTTTTTAACATTGTTGCTAGTGACAATAATATTAGTAATACCTAGATGCTATTACTCTAGTCATTATTTTTTGTATTTATTTTGTTTTTATTGTATCTTGTCATATTTTTGACTTATTAGTTTAATTATTTGAATATCTCTACATTAACAGTGTGTTTGTGGTTTATTTTAGGGATCAAGGTTTAACGTCCTAACCATAACTGATAATGGAAGGATGGATCAGACAATACTCTTATGGGAGTTACGATGTGCCTTTTCAATATGTAACATCACCATATTTACATATTGCCAAGAGCGGTTTCCTCACATGTTTTTGGAAGCTCAACTGTTGTCTATGTCATGTTGCAACATTTGTGGGAGTAATAATTACAACCATGAATGTCAGACATTAAATTGTATATTGGAGCAACCAAATATGTACAACCAAACTCAATGTACATCATACAAGAATATATATAATTTAGAGTAAAGCAAACCTTAGGTCTATGGATGGACTAACTATGCTTTAACTAAATATGCACAATAAGAACATCAATATGAAATTATTACAGATAAACTAATAGAATATGATGATCATAATATCATATGCTATCTAAGATCCCTAACTTCTCAGAGTTAAGAAGAGATGACTGTTCATTTCATGAATGATGATAAATTTCAAGAAGGTAAGGAGGTAACTGGTGCTTTGAAAGATATGATAACTGATTTTATTCAAGAATCAAACATGAGGCATTAAAAAACAAAGGCTCATATACAAAATATGGTGAATCACATCAACTAGTTCGTAAAGATATTATCTAAGAGATACAAAGGGTCTGTCTAGTCCAAAAGAAGATGAAGAAGAAGAAGAAGAAGAAGAAGTGGAAGAAGAAGAAGAAACCTTTGCCTAAAAACCTTTGTCCAGGAAGAAGAAAAATAAGAATGGACAAAGTTAGTTGCAAAAAATTGACAGAGGAACCAAATAAGGAAACTACAAATAAGGCATGGACAAAGTTAGTTGTAAAAAAACTGACAGAGGAACCAAATAAGGAAAGTACAAATGAGGCATGGGCAAAGTTAGTTGCAAAAAAAACTAACAGAGGATCCAAATAAGGAAAATACAAATAAGGTATTGTTCGCCACGTTAAGACAGAAGGTTCTCACTCCTCCAAGATAAATTGCTTGCATCAACTGACTATTGAAGAAGTTTTGTTATTCCCTATTTTTTATCAATTTTTCATTAAAAAGAGCATTAATAGAGTCTATTGGTGTTATTAATCTAATCAATTATGCCCTTATTATTATCTTGCAACATATGGCATGCTTATAAGCTACAAAGCCCTCATGTGGAGAAATAGGTGGAAGCAATCACTAATCAAGACCCAAGATGAGGGTAATGTACATCGTACATTGAGATAATGACATTAAACAAGCACTTCATGGGAGGCAATCCATGAATTAGGATATGTTTTTTTTTGAATTTTTATGTTATTTATAGTTTCATATTTCATTTTTATCTTCTCTATTGTTATTGTTATTGTTATTTTATCTTTTTATTCACTTTTATTTATAATTTGTAAGGATGTTAGTCTAATATCGAATGGAAAATCTCGAAAATCATCTTACTTAGGGGAGTACCACTTCACCTTCTCACTTATTCAATATTTATATTGTATTGATTAAGGACAATGTATAACTTTAAGTGTGAGGAAGCAATTAAATATTTTAATGATTTTCTTAAATTTATTATAATCTTGTTTATTAAATTTTATGAACTGATATCTTGAATTAATTGAATCTATCCATCATTACTTTACCTCATAATTAAATATATATTTGAATTAGTATGTAAAAAGATGATTAGAATAAAAATGCTTTTATAAGTCATATTTTTAGTACTCACTAAGATAGTCAATTTGAATAAAATTGCATATTATTTACACACATAATAACTGCCTTTTTCGTGAGCTGTTAAGCCTAAAAGCAGATTATCATACATACGTGAATAATTCTAAAACTTACTTTCATTAAGCATATTGAGCCCATAATTGTTAAATTAGAAGCATTGAAATGATAAAGGCACTCAGATTCAATAATTTGTTTTAACATATTTCTTTGATAATTACCTTACCTTATTTTATCCTTTAGGAATAACCAAGTTGAGTTTTAGCCTTTTTCATTGATTATAACCCCATTATTAAACTTTGTCTTATTTTTCTTTGAAACCTTTTTATTGATTTAATCGTTGATGGTTATTTATGTTGCTTGATTGTTTGAAACTTGAAACTTTGAAAGGTTTAATAATTCTTTAATAATTGTACATGATGAATGCTGGCAATGTACATTCAAAATATCAATTATCAAATATCCTCACACTTAAGGTTTTGATTATCCTCCAGTAAATTATAATCAAAATTATAAATCTTACAGTATTTATGTTTCATTAATCTTAACATGTTCATTCATACTTTAAATCATCAAATCATATTAATCAAATTAAAATAGAAGTATAATCAAGTTATCCTAAAACTAACTTCCTAAGTCAATATTAATAATAACCACATCAATATTCTCATTGAATTCAAAAGCATAAGCCTTTACATCCTCACCAAGATTTCACTCAATGCACTTAAATGTTTAGGTGAAAAGTATCAAACTCTTAAATCAATACATAATAGAACTCCCCTAATACTCTAAAGAACCACTTAATTATGATGAATTCAATCACCCCTAGGTTTCCTTCTCTTCCTTCTTGACTTCCTCAAAGTATTGGGAGAAGACTTTAGTTGTTCTCTATCTACACTTCCAAGATTTATTAAGAAAATGGTCGCCTCCTTATTAGTGTTAATGTTGGAGGTTGGATCTAGATCATCATGGTTTCCCACCTCCGTTGATTCATTTTGATTCTCTTCCTCTACTAGAACATAGGATTGCTCTTCTTCTTGAACAACCTATTTACTCTGTCTTGTTTGTCAACTTCTTAATCTTCTCTTTTCCTAAGTTATCGTCATTAGTGACTGGATCTTGGACTTCCTTATATCCCATCAGATCTGTATATCTCCTAGAAAAAATTATTTATTATTGATCTCCATTCTTTTTTCTTCAATTTTGGTCTCTAATTATAAGAAAGGTGTAAATTTGTTTTCCCTATTTAAATCAAGTATTAAAACAGACAGAACATTAAGGATTTCGTCCTTCAAGTTATTCTCAACACATATTCTAGCATAGCTAATTTTATCTAAGTTGGCAGTAATATAATCAAAATAAATAGGCCTTCCTAAAAAATTTGCAAGGAAGCTTAGATCATCTATAGTACAATATTCTAGTGAAATATTGTGGTAATTAATCCACAGTGGAATGGATTCAATTCTCGATCTGTCAAGGTTAAGACCAAACACCCATTTTGGACAAACATGGGTTGTTCCCCAGTGTGCCATAGTCGAGCTTCCATTACCTTGCTAAGAGAATCATAGCCAGTGAATTGAAAGAAAAATTTGTCATCCTCAATAAACAACATTATGGAAAGATAGGTCTTTTGCTAAAAAAAGTAGCCTACCATCATATTTACCCAATATTTTGCTCCCTCCTACAACATCTCAAATGGAGGAGTAATAATGCCTTGTTTGATAGCTATAAGAAAGTGCTTCGAAATATCCCTCAAATTGTTAAAAACTACCATGTTGCTCTATGACATCATGGATTTCATGCTCTCACTATGGAGTTGTGAACATACTAGTTTCCATACCTTGAGGGGATTAAGGACTTCCAAAAGAGCCTCTTAAGGAGGCCTCCACAAACTGGCCCAAAATGGCAACTTACCCGTATCTTTAAAAGCTACTTACCCAAAGTAGAAATAATAGAGCCTTTTCACAAACATCTTTAGATTCCCTTACAATCATCTTAGCCCTTTGGAATTGGCCTCAAAATTGTTAAATAAAACTTGCAATTTTATTACAATTGGTATTTTTTTAAAGAGATAAATGGTAACAAACATAATCACATCACAAAAGTTCAATATAAGTTATTTGAAGATTTGAATTAGTCTAAAAAATAATTTCTCAGCCTCCCTTTTTCATCACAGTCAATTTCATTGAAAAATATATCATCCTTCTCTTTCACTCTAATAAACATCTTATGCATAATTTCGTGTCTCCTTCTTCTAGCCTCATTCTTTTCAATCTTTTTATATAATTAAGACAATTCTTTCGTAAACATGTTAAGTTTTTGCATTTACTAGTAACTGTAACAGTAGACCATAAATTTATGATCAACCTTATTTCATAATTGTCGTTCAATTCTAATCTACATCTTATTCAGTTATTTCAAACCATTGTTGTCTCTTAAACCTCACATTACTTGGAATCAATTCATGGTTATGCATATTTTCAAACTTGATTATGGTTTAAATGTCATCTTCCAATTGATAATATATTTGAGAATTACAATTAATTCTTTTATTAGATCTAGATTTGATTTTACTTAACTCTCATGTTTTTATGCGACTAACCATGATGATGTATAAATATCGGTGATGTAAGAATCGGACCGGACCAGCCGGTTAGATCGAGTTAAGTACAAATTAGACTAGTTTTTGGTTCAATTTTTACTTTTAACCTCTATGATTGAAAACTAGATGATTAAATAATAAACTAATCAATTTTAAACCATAAAAACTGGTTTCATCTTCTCGTTCTCTTAATGGAACAATAACATCTTCTTTACTTCTCTCCCTAACTTTGGATCTTCCCTTCAAAAGTTGTCTGAATGCCAATGGTCTTTCACTTCCATGGCTTTTTTAAAAGTCAAAAACCATTCTTTTAACTCTTTTTGCTTCAACTCTTCACTTTCGAATCTCAAAACTAAACTTCTCTGTAACATATAACTTTAATCGTCTATCCTTATTTTAAAAATCTCAAAACTGAAACCCAACATTCAATGTTTACAAAATTTTTATGAACTGGTTCTAGGGTTTGATGAAGGGATTAACTTCATTGCAAGGTAAAAAGTGATTTTGGAGTTTAAAAATGATCTCTTAGAAGCAAATAGAACCAAAAGCAAGCAACATCGCTCAATCTCTCTTCGTCTCTATGTTCTACTTCTCCTAAACAAAAAAAAGGTGATGATTAAAAATGGTGTCTCAGAACCCTTGAACATAAGAATAATTGGTTTTGGTAGATTGTTCTTGCTCATGGCTATGGAGGATGCTAGTTAGACTAGACAAGATTGTTCATTGCTTGTCAAAGTGTTACATGCTTCTCATTGTACTACTATTTTCCCTCTTAATTTTATTATTATTGTTCTGCTTCTCTAGACGATTTAGTGCTTTCATATAATAGTGGAGATGGTATCAAGGTTCTTGTTGTACGACTATTTGCCCTCTTACTTTTATTATTATTGTCCTAATTGAGGACTTAGTGATTTCATGTGTTTAAAATAAATTGTAGAATTTTAAAATAACAAATGAAGATATAAATTTTAATTTTTATGATATTAAGAATATTACTATTTGTTAATCAAATTTTAAAATACTTTATTTTTATTTACTCATATAATTTTTATTTCTTATTTATTATATATCGATTTTATAATGGTTTAATATCGGATGAACCTTTAAAGCTTCAGCCTTTCCTTTGACCAGTTCGATATCTAGTCCAATTTTTAAAACATTCATAAATATTTTACTTTTAAACACTTAATTCTCATCTTTTTTTATACCCCTTGTAGTAATTGCAAACCCCTGACACCTTTCACAATTTAGGCATAAATCAAATATCATTTCAAACTTTTCAAACATCATTTCTATTTCGTCTACTAGCTCTATCTCAATAACCTCTACCAAGCTAAAAAAGATCAATAAATCTAAAGACCCTTTTAGTTCTCCATTTTATTACTCATTGCCTCTATACCACTTTATTGTATTATAAGTACCACAATGTTATTCAAAAACTACTACTACGTTCCATAAAATATACCATCGGATGATACAATAACTAATATATGTTAATAAAAATAGTGCACATACCAAAATTACACTTCACACTAAAAAGAAGATTTCTATATTGGAATTTTAGCTTTTGCATGCAGACATAAGATTTTTTTTCCCTTGTTCATCTTTTCAAACTTTTCTTCTCTCCTTATTATACAAGATTAAAATACTAAAGTAATTAGTAAAATTTGTAAAATATGTAAATAACCAATGATAAAATATGAGAATTTATATCTCAAGAAACAAAATTAATTAGATGTCATATCCAAATTTTAATACAATCTCTCTTTCAAATCTAATTCCAACAAGCTTTAGACTTATAATTTTAAGAAATATTTAAACTTATGCAAAATGTATAATTTCAATTGATAATTTAATTTTATGTAATAATCATTTTTATTGATTAATATAATATCCTATGACATAACATTATACAATCATGTTTTATACTACTTATTAATTATTTTAATCATTCGTTTTCATTTCTAAATAACTAAAGTCTTATTTGTGTAATTTTGGAAATTGTTAAGATAGTGTTGAAGTCTACATTTGACAATATCATCAACAAAGTTTTGACACATTCTTGTTCTTCTAATGAAAGACTAAAGAAATCTATGAATTTATAGGTTATAAGGAGATTACATATCAAATATCGAGGTTTTCCAAGATCCTATGTCTATTTGTTTTGTCTACTTTCTCTTATAACAAAAGCAGAGGTTTAAATATAACTACGAAGATAAAAAAAATAAAGTCATTAGTAGAATGTTTATAATAAATGAAGTAACCAATGTCAAAATTTGAGAATTCATATCTCAAAAAATAAAACCATATAAGATGTCAATCCAAAATTTAACTACAATCTCTCTTTCACATTAAATTTCAATAAGCATTTAGATTTATAAATATATATAATTTCAAGAAACATTTAAATTTATGTAATACATCTAATTTCCCTAGATAAGTTTAAGTAATAATCTTTTTGCACTATATTACAACCTTCTTGTTCTTGGCACATTGCGAGACCTAGAGACAAATGAGTCTTTTAACCTAACATTTTTTTAAAAGGGATTCAGCATGCCCACAACTATTTCCAACATCTCTTAACTCAATTATAATTCCGCTTATATATTTTTGTATTTTTTATAATATTATATAGGTAGTCAAATTTTGATTAATTTTTTGTCTATGTAATTAAGGGGTTTATAGAAACTTGATTCTAATTTCCTTGTCTTACTAACACCAATATTGTCATCCTCCCAAATGTTTCTAACTCTCATTTTTGCTTGCCACTGGACAACATGATGTGTCACCTTCTAACAAATAGATATTTTGGAATTTCTTTGATCTCCACCTTACTAAAAAACTTACATATGTGTTCCCTTAACTTAACACAAAAGTAGTTACACTTAGCTAGTGGGGATAAGTCACCTAATGTACTTGTGTACATTCAAATAACATTGCACACTTTATCTGTAGCATCCCACTCTTACAAGACCCAAACTCGATATTGTGGGTGATATCCGAGCCCGTGCCTCACGAGGGTGGTATGCTAGAGCAGTCAAATCCATTCAGAAACTCAGTAAGACTTTTTTTTTTAAACAATCGAGTGTGTGCATATCAGTAAACAATTTGGGCCCGTGATACGAAAATATTTTCATTCAAAATACTATTTTAGTAATCGTATTACAATACAACATTAATCAATTGGGGCCCTCTGCAATAACAGTACTAATCTGTGGAAATACAATTTTACATATAAATCAGAATGACTCAAATGCAGACGTGAAACTGATCCCAACTTTAAACTCTGACTCTCTTGCAGTAATCATACTCCTATTTGTCTAACGGGGTACTCGTCGATCCCTGAAAAATATTTGCAATGTTGGGTAAGTTTGCAAACTCAATGAGAAACCATCATCGATGGTTCACCCAATTCATGCATATCGCAAGCAATTCATAGTTCCAGTCAGTTACACATTCAGTATCATCATACAACAATTTACAGAACTCATGCAATTTCGTAAATTCGTTAACGCTTGTATATGCAATGCACATGTGACTCTTTCCAGTTTATTTCAGTGTTGTGACCGAGCGCATAAACAGTGATCAGTAATCAGACACGTCTAGGGAGTAGAAGAGCCCTCTGGGAATACACTAACTCCCCTCGAGCTCGAGGCTCGGTTCAGTAACAGTGTTCGAGCTCGAGGCTCCTTTCAGTATCAGTAGCGACTCAAGTCGTAACTATCATTATCTGAACATGCCTTTATGCATGAATGCATATGTCCCAATTTCCTTTTACTCAGTTTACATTTCAGTGTCCCCTTTTCCCATTCCTTCGGATCTTCGGTCCGGTATTTCAGTCATAAACATTTTCAGTTTATTTCATTGAAGCATTCATAATCAATTACACACAATAGCACTTCAGTATCAAAGTCCCAATACTTCGGACACCTGTGGTCCGAAGTCAATCAAAAGCAAACACACACATAACCCTCCATTCATCTCCTCATGGCATAAGTGCGTCAAATTTAACACATAAAGATTGAGGAACCAACTAGGTTACTCACAAGTTTTCTCCCGAAGCTAATGCCTGGAAGATCCAGCAACGTCTGGAGGTTGACGCTCCAGAGGCTCCTCTATAACAAATAACATATACATATATCATAATTTGAACAACCATAAGTGTTTAATAATGCACATGAATGAGATGAAATATGTACAATGCATATTCATGACTATCCCGGTTATCAATCCATCAATTCCATCACAAGACATTTAACTATCAAAACTCACTTAAATAGCCTCATTCTGTGGGATTTAAACCTCCATAAACCATTTGAATCCAATTTCATAGTCCAATAAACCATTTCAGATCTTTCCCCAAACTCTAACTTTCGGGTCCACTGTTCATGTTTAATTAGAAGGCAAAACTTGCATAATTCGAGCCTACTTTCTCTTAGAAAAGTGTTCCTCTATCTTTTATCTTTCCATTAACACCAAAATCACTCAATTTGGTTCAGTAGTTTCAAGGATGTACCTCAAACATTTTTGGACTGTTCCTCTCCAAAACAGTGTATTACATCTGACTTCCATCCAAAAATTGAACACCTCAGAGACCGTATCAAGATTTAGCTCCTTCATATAATTTGTAGCCCTATTACTCTAGTTCACTAAAAATCAAGAATCACCTCAATTGGAATCCTATAAACCAAGATATCATCAAATACTGAAATATATTCAGTAAAATATCCAATTCATATTCCTTCCACCGGTACCCTTACTTTGATTCATTCAATCGTTTCCAATTTAATACCAAAGACCATAAATTTTTGTGTAGAGATAAATAAATGTGTTAGGAATATAATGCTTTTAAAATCAAGTCATTTTGAGGTCTAGAGAAGAATTTATGACCAAAAGAGTACAGCTTGTTTTTGCGTCTCAGTTTCTGCGTCTGCTTTTATGCGTCTACTTTCATTCGTCTGCTTTCATTCGTCTGCTTTCATGCGTCTGCTTTTCTGCGTCCATCATGTCTCCACTTATAAGATGTATAACTTTTGACTCCAATGTCCAAAATTTATGAACTTTATACCGTTGGAAAGATAAAAGAATTATCTACAACTTTTAAGAAGGCAACGTTTCCATAATCTATCTAAATCAGGTTCAAATTTCCTACCGAAATTAGAACATGAATTTTCACTCAACTCACAACATTCTGCACCCAGTTCTCAACTTCGTGACAAATTTTGAGATTCTTAGAGACATAACTGAAATTCGATGTCTTCATACGAATTGTAGCCATATATTCCTATTTTACTCCGAATTAAGAATCATCTCGTTTGGACAACCATAGAAAATGTTATGGCTAAAATACTAAAACATAATCAGTGAGAAATCTTCCAGATTTTCTAACTTTCAACACTTCACGTCACCAAAACACCAAAAGTTTTCTCAAAAACTAATTTAACACTACAACTAAATTTATTTCTCCCCAACTACCCAGTATTTATGAACAAACACATAAAGTATATTTTTCATGCAAATGACAGTAATTTAACAACTTTATTTTACAAATCCTAAACCGCAAGGGATTTCTCTAACACTTACCTGCTGAAAACTCCAAAATCTTCAAGCCCTAAACTCCACACCTTTTCG
>JANTPM010035078.1:0-22113 GCA_025434745.1 Erythroxylum divaricatum
TTTTCCCTCCTCAGGTGCAACTCAAGACCTCGGGTGATCCTTGTCAGACTTCGAAGAACTCCGTAGTAGTTAAAGACTATTTCATTAAGTTAGTATTTTAGTTGGCCCACTGAGCATGTTATCATGGAGCATATTTCTCGTATTTTGGATTTCCTTTTGATTTAGTATGGCGTTATGACAATAATTGTTGAATTTCATTTTTGGATTGATATGGCTTTTAGCCCCAGATTTTGGGGGTGTTTATTTTAATGATTATGTGAAAAATTTTGTTATAAATTTCATGTGCGAATCGATTGTTGTGCAAATGTTAGGATCGGGTCCGACGGTTCGGGTCACCCGTTAGGGCACAGCTCGAGGGGTCGCCTCGGGATTCGAGTTACGGGGCTCGGGCCCAACACAAGCGTATGCTTGGGTGATGTAGATCATTTTGCATGCACGGCTGCTAAACAAAACAACCTGAACTTACTGAAAGAAATCGTTCACTTTGGTGGTGATGTCACACAACCAAGAGGTAATGGAACCACAGCCCTTCTTGTTGCAGTTTGTGAAGACAACATTGACATTGTCAAATTTCTCCTAGAACATGGTGCAAATATTGTCAAAAAAGATGTCCATGGTTGGAGTCCTAGAGATCTAGTTGACAAACAAGGACATAAAGAAATAAAACTCATTTTCCAAGCTCATGATGATTTAAAATCACAATCTGTCACTGCAATCTCTAAGAAGCACGACAATATGGAGTTCGATACCGGAGCAGATTTACTAGTGAGCTAGCTCCACAAGTGTTGATTTTTTCATACAACCAATTCCTTTGGTTGTAGTTTAATGAAAAATTATTTAAATGCATTCTGTATCTTGTACATGTTTAGATGAATATGATAAAGTCCATGATATAGTTGTACATTATAAATGAAATTATAATGATATTATAATTATGATATTTATATTGCATTTATTTATTATTCCTAAATGTTTCTAGTCATTGTTCTATTAAGATTGGACATTAATATAACGTAAAACAACTAGCACACATTTTGTTGTTCCTTATGAAGGAAGTAGTTGATCTCAGAGGCTAAAGTATAGAGATACTTAAACAAACGTATAGGTGCTTGCTAGAAAATAAGTTCACTGAATGGATCTAATATGAGAAATCCATTTGGAACATTACTTGTATTTCTATAGAGTTCTCATTGTGATGATTGTATAAGTAGTCCTTTGACTTGAGATCATCAAGGTTATCTTGTATGAAAATTGTTGTATTTTGATACTACATATGATTTATTTAATCATAGGTCGTTTAATCAGTAGTCATTGGATGTAGCATAAACTATATAGAAATAGTTCAATGATTAAGATAGTATTCATTACCCTAAAGTAATTAGGGAGAATGTTTCGATGTTGTCGATTAGTATTAATTCAAGAAATCCTTGTCCAAGGTGAAATGATGGTTTGTAAATAGTTTACAAATATCATTAATTGAATTGATAGCTAATATCAGAGAACTAATATGATTATACTCAAAATAATGTAGTCATTAATTTCAAGCTTTATGTCTAATCAGAATATTGTGTGATGAAAAGATTGAATTATATGAAAAAATTATGCACAAAAAGGTTAGTCAAAACCAGTTTGACATTCCTAAATATTTTGATGGTCATGATGTGTTACTAGATACAAATCTTGCTCTATGATTATAAATTTCTTAATTGAAGAATTAAAGATAAATTAACATAGATGGATCGTGAAGCCAATCCCGACCAAGGCATAGAACAAACATCGTCCACAACTCACTTTTTGGGATGATATCAGCTATGCATAGTAGTGAGAAAGAATTATTATGCTTAAAAACTGGAGAAATTTCTGGCAAGCGTGTTCTACTTCCCAAGACATTTCATAAGGACTGTATAGTTAGTATTTGCAGGCTTTTATTTTGATTTCCAGTCTGAGCATTGTCTTTGACAAGTGTCTTCCTTCTTGAATTGGGAGTTGTAAGCACTGCATAGCGGTCCATTGTAGAGTCTCGATGATTAGATGACCAGATCATTTTAGTTTTCCATTGGTAATTTTTAGAACCAAAACAAGGAAAAAGTGAAGAAATATGTTAGGGAAATTATAAAAATAGGGGCTAAGTGGTAACATTTTTGAATGTTTGGAATATACGTTCAATTAAATAGGTAAAAATGATGGCACACGATCAAGTCATCCACCTTAGTAAACTTCTTTCAACAATACTTTAAATATGCCTAACATTACGACAAAATGTCAAGGAAAAACATAACAAAAGGTTGTTTATAGACAAATGTAATTATTTCTATTTCTCAATGTAAAAGACACCAACTTTTCTTATATTTTTATTAGTTCCTCCAAAATTTACTTTACTTTTAAAATATGGTGAGAAGTTCATATGTTTTGTAAACGGTTCAAAATCAGCTCATTTGCTAAGTTTTTGTGTTAACTTTCATTAATTTGATATTTTTTAGAGGTGTGATACTTAATGTAAATAATCATGTCAATTAGGGTAACTGAAAAGGAAACCATATAAGTAGTATATGTTAAATTTATTAATTTATTAATTTATCATATTTACATTTCATTACTTATCTTAAAATATAATGATACTTATTATATTATATTATTTATCAACAGTTGATAATATATATATTAATTTAGTTAGATTATTATGGCTTAAACAGAGGGATGCATTAAGATTTTTAAATGATAAAAAGATATTATTTAAGCTAAAAGGTAACAATTAGGAGGACCATGATATTAAGTGGAGTATTGACCCTATCAAACATGTGTCTAGTCATAAGTTAATGCTAAGGAAAATGTGAATGCTTCATTAGATGTGTAATCTTACTAGAAGAAATAAGGTCAGGATTATAGTGTAAGAGATAAATTAAGGATGCCTACCAATGATGGTAAATTAAGGAAAATAAGGCTTAGGTGGTTCAGAATATGTTTTGAAGAGACAATATGACGTCTCTGTAAGAGACATCATAATGTCTTAGTGAGAAGATGCGAAAAGATTGTATTTAAAGACTATAAGAGAAAAAGAGGAAGATATAATAAGAACTAGATGAAGGTGATCAAGAAAGATATGACTCTACCACAACTTACCAAAAACTTAACCCTCAATAAAAAACTTTAACGAAATTAAGTCCTTCTCTTTTCATATATCTTTTATATCTTTTCATTTGATTCTTGTCTTATATTTAGCCTAAACAATTTTATCTGCAGTACTTAACCCTTTAGTCATTTTAGTTAAGTATTTTTCTCTCTCTCTTTTAAGTGGTTATTTGTTTTATCTATTTATTTGTTTATTTACTTAATTATTTTTTAATTACATACGAGAAATGATGTCTATTGTTGAAGAAAACGGACAATGATAATTATTGTTAAAGCAAAAGGCACCATTAATTATTATTGAAGAAAAGGGCAAAGGTTTTGTTATTAAATAGAGAGACAAAGTAAAATAATAATAATCTTTAATTTGAGTTTTGTCTTAAAACAATTGCATATGTATTTTGTAATGCAATTTTTTAATTTTTACTTTATTTATTTATTTATGAATTAGATGGATGATCGTATTGAAATGTATGGTGAGGGTGAATTTAGTTTTGTTAAGCATCAATTTTGATAAGTTTTGCTATTGAAATTTTGAAAGGTTAGTTTTAAAAGAATTAGGTTATGAGTCAGTTAAAGGGATATTATTTGATTCTTGAAGAGAAAATAATAAATAAATTTTTTCTTAATAAATAATTAAATTATTATACAAATATAACATGAGGCTTATTTTACCTTTTAACTTAAGTAACATCTAATCATAGGTCACTAAATGGTGTTTAGGCCAATACCAAGATAGATATTGTAGATAAATAGAAGCTACTTGATGCTTATGTTTAAGTATCACATCAAGGTTGGTATTGGATTATAATTTATATTAGATCACTCATAGTTCAACCTTCTTTCTACTGACAAGTGTCTTCATACATTCTTAAAAATATGTCCGCCTTTGAATGAATAACTTTAGAACATATTGAGCCCTCACACGACTAGTTGTCATGATTGATGGTCTCCCTTCATTGTTTGGCTCTATACTAAAGATCATAGACAAGAATTTCTAATAGATTGTCTAGACAACTAATTGAGAGACACGCCTATCCCGTGTGAAGATTCTTGTACTGCTTTTTTTCTATATGACATAAAGTTAGGTAGTCAAATGCAATTTTGAATATTGTATAATCCCTAGAAAGCTCTTCCGTATCGAGGTTGGGGCTATAGTTGAGCAATCCATTCAAGATTAGTGAATATTAGAAAAACAATTAACCTCACCAAGTATAAGTAAGCACTCAGTCCCAGTCTTTTATGTAATTACTCCGAACAAAAATGTGGAAAAAGAAGAAAAGTGATTAATTATAAAGAATTAAATAAAACAACAATAGCAAATGCCTATAACTTACTGAGAAAAGATTATATTATTAATAAATTAAAATGACATAATTGGTTTACTTCCTTAGATGCTAAATCAGGATATTGGCAACTAAGATTACAAAAAAAAACACACAAAACCACTAACTACCTTTACATGTCCACCACAAAAATACTATCAATGGAATGTTTTACCATTTGGATTAAAACAAGCCCCTGGAATTTATCAACAATTTATGGATAATAATTTAGAAGGATTAGAAGAATTTTCATTAACATATATAGATGATATAATTATATTTTCTAATAAATCTAAAGATGATAATTTACAAAAGGTAAAACAAGTCTTAATTAAATGTCAACATAAAGGAATAATTTTAAGTAAAAAGAAAATTAAATTAGCTCAACAAAATATCGAATATTTAGGTATAGAACTTTTAAAATGGATTTCTTATATTACAACCTAATATTCTTGAAAATTTATATAAATTTATCAACACATTTAAAAATATATAAGAAGCTCAAAGATTTTTAGGATTATTAAATTATATATCAGATTAAGGATCTTTAAAAAATTTAGCTAAAGCAAGAAAACAATTACAACTTAAATGTAGTACAAAACGTTAACGGACTTGGAATGAAGAAGATACACTAGCAATACAATCTTTAAAAAATCTTTGTAAGGAATTAACAGCATTATATAACTATAATGCTAAGGATACATTAAGTGTACAAATAAATGCAAGTATTGATACATGAGCTAGATGTCTTTTGGCAAAACCTCCCAATCAAGGAAATATCTTTTATACAAATATATCAATGAGACCTTTAATCCCACTAAATGGAAATATCTTATTCATAAAAAAGAAACAGTTGCATGTATTAAAACTTTAAGAAAATGAAAAGTTGATTTATTACTTGTTGAATTTCAGATTCAAACTGATTCAACGTATTTATGTGGATTTACAAAATATAATATTAAAAATAATTATAATCAACGTCGCTTAATTAGATGGCAACTCGAATTAAGTCAATATAATTTTCATATTAATTATATAAAGTCCTTTACTAACAATCTTGCATATATACTCACCAGAGAATGGAAGCAACAATCCTAAGCCTTAAGAACTCACTCAGTAAAAAGGAAACAAAATTATTAAATTTCCAACAACAAGTAAGTATTGTAACTAAGGAAATAAATAAGTTACAATCAAATATTACCCTTTTAGAAGAAAAAAAACAATCTTTTGTTGAATCAATACCTAGTGTCCAACCAATCACACCACAACAAACCACTGCCATAAATACTAGCCCATTATCCCAAAGAAAAGAAGATCACAATGAAAATAAAGTTAAGTCATTTTCAATGGACCTATGGTTGGTATATATGATAAATGACACAAAGCAGTCCTTCACATTACTAATAAACCCTTAATGATTCACCAAAGCTATAGAACTCAGTCCAAAGCTAAAAAAGCCTTAAACAACTTTAGAGAACCTTCTTTAAAACCTCAATATAAATAGGCCCTTGAAAAACAACCAACAATTTCAAACATGAAGCTCATGGGAAAACCAGTTAATCTTGAAAAAATCAATGTAATCCTAACTAGTGCATTAAAAGAAGAAATGAATAAAATCACTTCAGACTTTTTTTTATGATTGTTTCCAAGCCTTGAATGAATGGATTGAAGAACAAAAAATCTTCCAATATTATCCCCAAAATAGAGGAAGATATGGACCAAAAATAGTTATTTTTCCTGGAACAAATCCTTTTACCACTTATCTCTTCTTTCAAAGTGGTTTAGTAGATACAATTTACCTCACCAATTTGTATACCCTTGCTCGATTTGCAGTTGGATTCATTTTAGAAATCAAGAATTACAAGACCGGTTTGCAAAAGACCGTGAAAATTTTTATCAAAGTTTTTAGCACTTATCCAATTTTTAAGCAAGCAGAAAGTCTAAAGTATACAGAAATTCATTTATCTAGACTTGCTTATGTACAAATTAGTATAAGCAATGGAATGTATCCTTCTATAGTGTAACGTCCCGTCCCCATAGTATGGTACATATGAGATCAATGAGAGACTAAGAAAAATGCATTTTTCATACTCATGCATATTTTAGCATACATGCATGAAAATTTGAATGTTTTGCACACATTAAAATGACCGTATATGCATTCATTGACAATTGTTGAGCATAATTGATTATAAATATGATTATATGAGAATTGTGAATTGATTGTATTGAAAATTCATGTGGAGAATATATGTATTGAATTGGAAATTTTAGTGAATTTTTGGGGAAAATTTCTGAAAATTGTTGAATATTGTTAGATTAGGAAAAATGTTTTTTGGCGAGTAAATTGATGGAAGGAAATAGAAATGAAAAATAAATGATATTGGAGAGTTGTTAAAAAATGACTTTGAAAAATTCAAAGATGACTTAGAATTTGTAAGAAGATGATATTGAAAAATTTTGGAGATAATTGTAATGAAAGGATGGGGTTAATGGAACTAGTTAAAACAGAACTAAGTAGTTTGTGAAGAAATTAGCTAAATAGCTTAAGAAATCAACAAGTGTCTAAGTTTTGAAGTTAAGTTTTCTTAACCTCGAAAGACAAGTTATTGTTCTTGTCTTCATCTTTTTTATCGTCTCTTTCTTAAGTTTTTCTTCGACACAGAGTTTTTCATCAAAAATCTACCATAGTTAAATCTTGTTTCATCTATCTCCTTACTACTCGCAACCCCGGTTTCCTTCTCTTTGTTTTAAGAAAAACTGAAGCATGTCAACCTATACTATGGTGTACGTGAATTGCATGAAGTTTAGGGCTTTGTGATAGTTGAAGATTTTGGAATTTTAACAAGTAAGTATTGTGAATACCCTTTAGAGTTGTTGATTTATGAGATAAATTTGCTGAATTAATTATCATTGCATGATCATGAAAATAATGGCCATCTTCATGAACACTGTGCTAATAAGATGAAAAATCTGGATATAATGTTATTTGGTATTTGATGGTTATTTATGATTAGATAATGTACAAATGATTTTCATGGAGTTGAATGATCTTAGAAAACATGTATAATGAGGTGTAGAAACAATTTGAAGAAAACAGAAGTGAAGGCTTTGTTTTCATAGTATACGTGAGTTTTGAGTAATTTTTAAGGATGAGAACAAAATGGACCTTTGAGTTAAGGAATAAGTGTGTGGTGATGTCTAGGAAGAAGAATGAATGATTTAAATTCTAAGTTGAGGAAAAAAATGAAGAAGACGTAGAAGTTGAAGGTGCAGAAAAATGAGAGTGTAACAATATAGTAAAGTGGAGCTATACGTGGATGAATTTTTCTAGTTCATTGGATGACTTCTGTGAAAACTTGGATTTTGGGATTTTGTTTACGAATGATGAGTACAATAAGAGATGTGTACATATATATATGTGTGTGTGTGTGTGTGTGTGTGTGTGAGAGTGTTTTAGAAATGACCAAAAGAACGGTTTTTGAGTTTAAAACATTTGTAAGATGATGGTCTAAGGTGAGAAGGATTGTATAAATGATAGTTAGAGGAAGATAATTAAGAAAATGCAGAGAATAAAGCGATAGAAAAATGTACAGAGAATGATGAAGTGTAGAACATAAGCAAGATGTTCATCAGATTTTAAGAATTTTGAGTAAACTTGCATAATTAAGGGTACTGTGAAATCATGGTGAATCAGTTGAATGAAAGTGGAGTAGAAAGACTAGAAATGAAAATTTAAGTGTTGGATTTGGTGAAGAGAGACGTTAAAGAAACTGGCTGAAAATGAATCCAAGAAAAGAGAAAGAAGAGGTAAAAGTTTGATCTGAAACTTCCTTGATTAAACTGTATTGATTAAGAAAGATTTTGTTAAAATTGTCTTCACTAAAGTTTTATATCTTTCTTTTAGCTTTCCATCGATATAAAGTTTGCAATTTTTGGAGTTCTGGATCAAAAGTTATGGAAGCTAAAATTTGGGTATGCGGCTCGGATTGAAGGGTGAAAGTCGTTATCGTGCAAATGAAAAATAGCGACTTTGGTGACTTATAATTTAATGTTGCTATGACTTTGGAGGTTGAGTAGTGAATGTTGCTATCATGCAAATGCACGATGGTGATTTTGGAAATTGAATAGCGACTTTGAAGTTTTCAGGGGTGATGAACATCTGATGGTTTTTTGGCAATATCTTCTTCTTCCAACTTCCAAATGAGATGATACTTAGACCATTGGAATCATAATACATTACTCTATCTCTCCACCAAAAATAATATCCATCTGAACTAAATTGAGAGAGATTGAGAGATAAATGTAGGCAGGTCTGACTCGTATGCTCTCACCCAATTTTTGTCTTTATCTCCCACGCCTATGACTTCTCACCCTCACACCTGTGACTCATGCACGCCTGTGAGTTTTCTCCCTCACTCCCATGAGTTTAATTGCAATGGCTGATGTTTAATTGTCCCATCAAGTTACTGCGCTCTCCAATAGTGACCATGACTTGATTTTGATCTAAACACCTAAGAGAAATTTGGAAACTGAATAGTCTTGCTTCTTTCGACTATAACTTCTTCTCTAGACTACAAATAACTTGATTCTTGAGCCAATAGATTTCTAACACATTATTCTATCTCTCCACAAAAATTGATAGCATTCTAAATTGATTTGAAAAAGATTGATCAAATGAAAATGTGGGAATCTGTTGGAACAGTGTAAATAGGAATATTTTATTGAACACACTTCATTATTTTAATTGTATTTGGAACTGTAGGATTCCAAATGATATGATTATTAATTTGGGAGAAACTAGAGATATAGTCTTACAAATCATATGAAGAAGTTGAATGGAAATTCAGATTCGAAGATGTTCAATTTTTGGATGGAAATTGTGCATAATATACTGTTTTAGAAATAGAACAGTCCAAAAATGGTTGAGGTATATCTTTCAAATTATTGAACAAAATTGAATGATTTTGGTGTCAATAGAAACATAAGACATAGAGAAACAATTTTCTAGAAGAGAGTGTTACCAAATTACTTTATTTTCATTGTCAAAATGATTAAGAAAAGTAGACCAGAAACTTAGTTTTAGGGAAAAATCTGAAAGCCATACAATATTGTATTAACTTGTGATTTTAATGATTTTAGGGAGGTATAAACCTAAGTATAAATTATACTTAGATGAGTCTTGATGTGGGATTGATTTTTGTGATGACACTAATGGATAAATACCCGGGATTGTCATTGAGCATGCATTGTACATGACACATATGCATATGTGTAAAACCGAATGTTTATGTGATTGTGCAATTATTAATGTGTGTGCAATGTGTGCATTGCATAATTGTGATATGCAAGTTAAACATTCGTATTCAGATGTTTCCAGAATTTGGAAGCAAATGCTAATCTGGAGCGTACTGTGAGTAGATCGAGATGGTCTTACTTTATTGTTTGTTTTGTTTAAGTTATGAATTGAATGATTATGCAATGAAAGTGTGTTGGTTTCGGATAATATATGTCCGAGGAGTTTGATAAATGTGAGAACATTGAAGTGCTCCTTGTATGTGAATTGGATTGAAATCAGTGTACATAATTTAATTGTTAAATGCTGGACCACGGTTCGATGTAAATGTGTTCTGGTATGCATTTGCATATGAATGAAAATGTGATTCTCAACTTTAATTTTGAATGTAGTACTAAGGTCTGATGATATGCAAATGTGATTAAATGAGAATACACAACTTTGATTGATGAATTTCATTTCATGAATGCATGAAAGATAAAGGCTGTTGTGACCAGGGTAGCTGACATAAAAAGAGCTTTACGTTTACGTTTAAGCTCAGTTATGTGCATCAGAGTCTCAGGCTTTACGTTTAATAAGCCCGATATCCCTAACGGATACGGGATAATTATCAAAGAGCTCGGTATCTACAATGGATACACGACAGTTATAGGCACTTGGTCATAACAAAGTAACAAATGAAAAGTGAATCTCATGTGTACTGCATATGCATGATATGAATGATTATAATGTGTCTAATGTAAAATGTGAAACAATGGATCAAGTGTATGTGATTTAATATGATTATCAAATAAATGATGTGAATTGTGTGTTATGTGACCGAGTGAGCCATCAATGATGGTCACTCACTGAGTTCGCAAAACTCACTCGAAATTTGCAACTATTTTTTAGCTTTAAAAGAGTTATCCCGTTGTACAAAAGGGAGTATAGCCACTGCATTCAAGTAAGAGGTAGAGGTCGAGATCAGTTCATGTCTACATTGTATTTCTTTATTTTCGTACTGAATTGTATATTCTACAAATTTTTATATCATACGTATTTGAATAGTTCGATATGTAATAACTTTTGAAATTAGAAATGTTTTGTATTTAAATTTGGGCCTAAGTGACTAGTGAAATTCTGATGAGTTGTGTACTGGTGGTAACTTTGTGTTTGAAAATGTTTATGCATAAATGAGTCCAAATTTGATTACCGATTTCTGCGTACGCGTATGCATATATTGTTTTTCAAAAAAAAATATATACTGAGTTTTTAAATGATTGACTGTTATAGCATGCCACCCTTGTGGGATTCACACTTGGACATCACTTAGGATGTCGGGTACATGTTTGGCAAGAGTATGGTGCTACAATATGGTATCAGAGCCCAGAATTACTATCTTATATGGGCATTTTTTGAAATATATGTCAAGTTACGTGCATTTTAGTCATGTTATAATAGACAACTGATCCCCATTCTGAGTCACAATTACATGAGTCACACGCATGAGCATGTGTTAAGAGTTGAGATGATAGAATTACTGAGAAGAGCGATGTTTTTTCAGAGCGTGACAAAATGAAAATTACGGATAATTAGAAAGGGGAAATAGTATATGGTTCGATATGATAAATAGAGATTCACTACATTTGTATTGGTGGGTGTATTATGGAACCTAATATCAATATTGTACTGTAATGGTGTACCCTCGAATGTGCTAGAGAAGTGAAAATATTTTTTATGAGTTATGTGAGGAAAATAGGGAGATAAGTAGAAATGATGAAATTAAAGTGTATAAGTAGAGTGTAATGAAAATAGAGATTTTTATGAATCTTAAGAAGATGAATTAGGAATCGAAGTGGTTGTTTGGTGAATATGACAAGAGTTACAATCCACCATAAGAATATATTAGTGGAAATTGATATTAGAATTTATTGATGATTATAAATCTATAATTTTGAATTGATTGAGGATGTACATCTCGCAGATGAAATAAATGACAATAGGAAGATGAGATAGAAGATGAGATAAAGAAAAAAGACGATGACTTAAAGAAGAAGAGTTAATGGACCCAAGATAGTAGTTGAATTGTTATAACATCATATAACATTATAAGAGGTAAATTTTGGAAAATTGAGGTAAAGTTGATGTTAGCATATGTCAATGCCAAGAAACCCAATTGTGGGCAAGGCTTAAGAGAGAAATATTGTTTAGAATCAATTGAGATTAAAGTATTACTATTGTCATATATAAATTGGTGGTTTGTTAGAAAATAAATCTCTGGATAGAATGGGATGACCTTGATGATGCACACCTAAGCATAAGTGACAATGATCATGTGTACTACTTCATCCAATTTTGGTAACCAGAACATGATGACCTTGTAAGAGACAATAGAAATTGATATTCTTATGGTACTAAGAATGTCTGATAAAATAGTGATGGAGACAAAGGATTGATAAAAGTTACATGAATAATATAGATGATAGAAATAAGAAATCTTCTTTAAAAGAATAATTTCACCGAATTAGATTAAACAGACTAGATAGTTTATTTTTAAGAGTGATCAATGAAGGAATGAATCTTAAATGATTATTTTATAAATCAAAGGTGAATATTGGAGTCCTAATCCTAGCGGAGACTCAAGTATGAAGATGTAGAAAATGTTACTGAGAGTGTATTCATTTTGTTTGATGTAAAGTATCCAACTATGTGATTGGATTATTGAATTTGAGGAGACAGTAATTGTTAATATGAGGAGAATATAGGTCCATGTTATATTCTATGTAAATATGTTTGGGAGATACAAATTTGATATGATGAATGTATTACAAACACAGGAAGTTAAGATTGTAAATAATTGAAATATGTGGAGAAACTAGTAAGAATGAACAGATATTAGAACAAGTCAATGTGAAAATAGAGGGAATAGAATGAATTGAGAAAATCATTCAAGAAGAAGAAGTTAATTGGGAAAATAAAAAATAACATGAGACAATAGTAACTCATTGAGGAAATAGATACTTAAAGAATTAAGAGAACAAATCATGGGCACAAGGAAATTTGGGTTATATTTGTTGGAGTTATCAATGCCCCCGACAGTATTATAGTATTGATGATTAAAGTGATCTAAGCAAAATTGTATTAATTAGCAACTATGATCATATATGGTATTTTGAGTGTATGCAAAAAGTAAAGAGAACATTTTGAATACTTAAGGAAATCTTACATATCGTGAAGGAAAAAATATATATGCCAAGTACAATGAGAGTGATTTTTTTTCTTGATCAAAAAAAATATGGGTTGTTAATATTTGAACATGGCATATTGGGAGACCCAAGAAAGTACAGGTGATGATAAAGTGAAAAACTACAAGGAATATATGAGAGATTTGGAGTTCTTTAGAACTAGTTGTATGTTAGATACTGCCAGAGACTGTAAGGGGGTTATATGATCTTATCTCTTGACAAAAATGTTTGAGAAAAAATGTGTTAACCGTAAGAGTGATAAATGTGAAAAGAATTTTAAGGAAAGATAACACCAATGATAATAATATCATTTGGAATTAGAGATTATATAATACATAATGAGGTTTCACATCAGAGATCAGGATGAAATCCAATGTAGCATAATAAAGTGATTTCGTATGCATGAGATAGTTAAAGTTTCATTAATTCAATTATTCGAGATATGATTTAGAACTTATTGCAATTGTAATTGCTTTGAAAACTTGGAGACATTATATGTACAGAAACATTTTGGACATATATGAATATATAGATCAATAAAGAATGAGGTAATTATTGAGTTTGAAAGGATTGTGCAAATGAATATTTCCCAGTAAAGCTAGTGTCACAATCCAACGCATTGAGTAGAAAATTCAATAATTAATAGCACAAATTCAGATATTGAGGTTATCAAATCTAGTGCAATGTAGAGGATAGAATGTTGAGGTGTAGTAGGATAAAATGAAGTGTTATTAGTCACATAGAATTTAAGATCAGATTAATACGAAAAATTTTGCAAAGCCTAAATTGAGAGAAAAAAATCATTATCATAGTGATGTAATTAGAATACTATATAAGGCGTTATATGATAAAAAGAGTCATGTGCCCTTACATTTAATTAAATGAGGCCAGAAATATTTAAAGACCAGAATAGATGGAGATGTTGAGGAACGTGAAATTAATATGTATTTGAAACTAAGTGATTTAAGAAAGATAAATGAGTTAGATGGATTAACACCAAAGATATAGAATACAGTGAGATAGACCTAAGAGTTATGTGTATTAACACTGAAGAGAAGTGAAAAAAATGAAATGTTTCCAAGGTGTGATCATATTGAGTACAAGATGTGCTCAGATTAGAAAAAAGGATACACTAAACTCGAATTGTATTGGTCCATATGAAGTTACTGAGAGCATAGGACCAATAACTTATGAGGTGTATTTTCAATAAAGATGTCTCTGAATTATAATGTGTGAAATGTGAGTATGCTAAGAAATAATGATATGATCTGACATAAATGTATTGTCAGCTTACTAAGTGAAAAAAAAGATTTGAGTAACCTTAACTATATTGAGGAAACAGATAAGATAGGGGGATATCTGAAGAAATAATTAGAGGATTGATTGATTTCATTGGATATGGTCAACAAGAAGAAATTAATCAATGCGATGAAGTTAAATGGGAAATGGAGGATTATAGCAGGAAACATACCCTTGCCTCCTTGATTAGTCAGATAAGAATTTCTAGGATGAAATTTTTTAAAGGGGAGAAATATAACATCCCATCCCCATATTAAGAGTTAGAACCCAAAAGTATGGTACATGTGAGATTAATGAGAGATTAAGAAATTTGCATTTTTCATACTCATGCATATTTTAGCATACACACACATAAATTTGGATGTTTTGCATACCTTAAAATGATTGTACATGCATTCATTAACAATTGCAAGGCATAATTGATTATAAATGTGATGATGTTAGAATTGTGAATTGGTAGTATTAAAAATTGATGTGGAGAATATATGTAATGATTTGGAAATTTTGGTGAAATTTTGGGGGAACTTTTTGAAAATTGTTGAGTATTGTTAGATTAGGAAAAATGTTTTTGGCGAGTAAATTGATGGAAGGAAACAGAAATGAAAAACAAATGATATTGGAGAATTGTTAAAAAAACAACTTTGAAAATTTTGAAGATGACTTAGAATTTGTAAGAAGATGATATTGAAAAATTTTGGAGATAATTGTAATGAAAGGATGGGAGTTAATGGAATTTTTTCAAACAGAACTAAGTAGTTTGTGAAGAAATTAGCTAAATAGCTTAAGAAATGGACAAGTGTCCAAGTTTTAAAGTTATGTTTTCTTAACCTCAAAAGACAAGTTATTGTTCTTGTCTTCATCTTTTTTGTAGTCTCTTTCTCAAGTTTTTCTTCAACACAGAGTTTTTCATCAAAACTCCACCACAGTTAAATCTTGTTTCATCTATCTCCTCGCTACTCCTAACTTCAGTTTCCTTCTCTTTGTTTTAAGAAAAACCGAAGCATGTCAACCTATACTATGGTGTATGTGAATCGCATAAAATTTAGGGCTTCGTTATAGTTGAAGAATTTGGAGTTTTAACAAGTATTGTGAAAATCCTTTAGATTTGTTGATTTATGAGATAAATTTGATGAATTAATAGTCATTGCATGATCATGAAAATAATGGCCATCTTCATGAACGCTGTGCTAATAAGATGAAAAATCTGGATATAATGTTATTTGGTATTTGATGGTTATTTGTGATCAGATAATGTAGAAATGGTTTTCTTGGAGTTGAATGATCTTAGAAAACATGTATAATGAGGTTTAGAAAAAATTTGAAGAAAACAGAAGTGAAGGCTCTGTTTTCACGATATACGTGAGTTTTGAGTAATTTTTTAGGATGAGAACAAAATGGATTTTTGAGTTAAGGAATAATTATGTGGAGATGAGGAAAAAAAATGAAGAAGAATTAGAAGTTAAAGGTGCAGAAAAATGAGAGTGAAACAATGTAGTAAAGTGGAGTTATAAAGGTGCAGAAAAATGAGAGTGAAACAGTGTAGTAAAGTGGAGTTATATGTGGATGAATTTTTCTGGTTCTTTGGATGACTTTTGTGAAAACTTCGATTTTGGGATTTTGTTTTTAAATTATGAGTATAATAAGAGATGAGAAGATTGTTTAAAGTGAATATTGAGAAGAAAAATAGAGAATGCATAAAAAGGATGATATTCTGATATACTTTGTTTCTCTTCACTGTGAATATATATATATATATATATAGTATGTGTGTATGTGAATATGTGAGTGTTTTAGAGTTGACCAAAAGAATGGCTTTTGAGTTGAAAAACTGTTGTAAGATGATGGTCTGAGGTGAGGAGGATTGTATAAATGATAGGTAGAGGAAGAGAATTAAGAAAGTGCAAAGAATAAAGTGATAGGAAAATGTACAAAGAATGATGAAGTGTAGAACATGAACAGGATGATTTTAAGAATTTTGAGTAAACTTGCATAATTAAGGGTACTGTGAAATCATGGTGAACAGTTGAATGAAAAGGGAGTAAAAAGACTAGAAATGAAAATTTAAGTGTTGGATTTAGTGAAGGAAGACGTTAGAGAAGCTGGCTGAAAATGAATCCAAGAAAAGAGAAAGGAGAGGTAAAAGTTTGATATGAAACTTCCTTGATTAAACTGTATTGATTAAGGAAGATTTTGATAAAATGGTCTTCATCAAAGTTGTAAGTCTTTCTTTAGCTTTCCATTGATATAAAATTTGCAATTTCTGGAGTTTTGAATCATAAGTTATGGAAGCTAGAAGTTGGGTATGCAGCTTAGATTGAAGGGTGAAAGTCACTATCGTGCAAATGCATGATAGCGACTTTCAGTGAGTTATAAGTAAATGTTGCTATTATGCGTAAAATGGGTCCAAATTTGATTACTGATTTCTGCGTATGCATATGCATATATTGTTTTTCAAAAAAAAATTGTACTGAGTTTTCGAGTGATTGACTATTCTAGCATGCTAACCTTGCGGGATTCGCACTCAGACATCACTCAGGATGTCAAGTACATGTCTAGTGAGAGTAGGGTGCTACATATAGACACACCTCCAAAGGACGAATTCAACTAGGATCTGGTCAAGCAGTTTAACCTTCACTGTATCAAAGGAGTTTACCAACAATACTTAAAAATTAACTCCGAATCACTGATCAAGATCAATTATCTAGAACCAAACATCATCATGACCTTAGCATATAAATCATCTATATCGCCAAATGCACTTCAACTCATCAAGCAAATTGAAGCGTTATTTTCCATATTATTCAATGGCCTCTCTGAGCAATGGAAACAAGCAGTCTGTCAACAATTACAACATTACCAACAACATCATTGTCAGCAATGTCCATCTACATCTTAATACGAGCAAACAAAGGATGACAATTCATCCGATGATTTAATTATTGAAGATTAATTATCACACTATATAGGCCCCTTGTCAGCCACACTTATCAATTATTCTGGCCATCTGTTGGCCATCGAAAGTAGATTCTTTTGCTTTCAACTTTTTTTCTTTTTTATGTTTTTTTCAGCTTTCACTTTACTTTTTCTTTTTTAGTCTTTTAGACAAATATTTTTTTCTCTTGCCTATATAATGTAAGACAACCTCATTTGAGGGGTGAAGAAATAAACTAAGTTTTCATACCCTCTCTCTACATTCTCTTTTTAAGCCTGAACATTGGCAATTAAGAGAAAAAAAGAAACACGGGTATGTTTTCTTATGCTTTTATTTTTCATCGTTTATTATTCAACTTTATATAGTAATTATTTATTTTTGTAAACCTATAATCACCTTTTTATATGCTAGTTTCACATATTTAGAAAAAAATAGTCTTACCGATTTTCTTAATAAATGTTTTACTTGTGGTCTTAAAAATATTCTTATTCAATATCTGCTTAACAACATTCATTAATTATGCCTATCTGTTTAGGTGTCAATCTATTTGTACATATGGAAACAAAAATAAGAATTAGTCAACAATGTATTAAAGAATTTACTTCTATTTATAATTTTTTATATCTGTTAATGCTTCTACTACTACTCTGCAAACATTTCAAAATATTATTAGTAATCATACAATACTATATCAATAAGAAAAAATTGAAATAAAATAACCATATAAACGTTTTCAAGAACATTATCAAACTCATATATAATGATCAATTATATAATACATATGAACAATTGTACTGCCTGTAATTATTTTAATAATGAAATCATATACTTTCAAAGTCTGGTAATCAATGTAAAGCAAAAAAAGTTTATCTTGAAAATAGATAAAATGACTTACAATTTTTTATTAATAATAATGGATTAAACCCCATTAAAGAAAAACTTGAAAATGCTACTACTTTGTATAATAATTATAACCAAGAATTAAAATTTTGTAACAAATTATTAAACAAACATCAACAACTTTTTCATTAAAATGTCAAAAATAAAAAAATATATATGAACTTCAATCTACTATAGATAATATATTAGATTTAGACACCTTAGAATTAACTGAATCCACTGAAGATTTTCATATTAATACTTTATTATCAAATGAAAAACAAAAATAAATTGCTAAACCCCAGTTAAAACTTAAATCCAGACAAGATATTAATCATTCCCTAATTAGAATTATAATCAATCGAAAAAATATTATTTATTACGAAAAATTACTTCATGAAATACCTATAAAAATAGACCAATATAATAGACATATTCAAATAAATTTAATAGATCAAGAACAAATTTATAGACAACTACAAAAAAAATCACAGAAAAAAATAGGCTATATACATTTATCTACTATTCAAATATTATTAAAATCTATATTTCAAGAAGGAATAGGTTTCCCTATAAGAATGGCTATAGTAGATGAACATATGAATAATTTAAATGACCAACTAATAGGAATAATGAATGAAAATCTAGCTTATGGAGAAAATAAAATTTAATATTTGATTAAATTAAGAATCCCATTACAATCACACAATCTAGATGAAACCATCACTATTGCTTATAAATTCTATAGAGAACATTTAATGTCTATAGGACAATATCCTTTTTCAATCACTTATCAGATTAGTTATGCTTTAACTAATTCACATCATAGTATTGAATTTAAAAATACAAATAAAATTTATATTGAACAATTATTTAATGAAGTAACAAAAGTAGGTACTAACTTAAGGACTACTTTACAAGAAATACCTGAAGTAAAATATCCAATGAAAATATCAGATACATCCGTCCTAATATTATCTCTATCTGAAAATAAATCTTTCAAAGAAAAATCTCCTTTACAATCAAGATCTTTAAGATTAGAAAAACCATTTAGATTTATAGAACCAGGAATAACTTTAGAAAAACCTATTAGAATTATTGAACCCATAATAACTACTGAAAAAGAAGAAACTAATCATGAAAAACAATTAGGTAAAGAAATAATAACTATAAAAGATCAACTAAAAAAATTAACAGAACATATTACAAATACTTTATGAGCATTACTAAACAATTATCTTAATTATATGATAAACAAATAAATATTGAAACTCAATTAAAAGAAATAATCCAAAATTATAATAAAAGTAAAAATGAATAACAACAAAAATATGAAAAATTAAAAAATTAAATTAAAAATTTAAAAATTAATCATATAAAAGAACCAAAAGCCGAACTAGAAATGGTACCAGAGCCTTCCACTACAAATATTACTTTAGTAAAACAATGGAAGATATAGAAGAAGATTTCAAAAAAGTCAATTAGAAGAAATTACTCAACTTGTTAAGAAATTAACACTTGAAAACAACTCATTAAAAAATGAATACATCAAACCAATAATAGATTAGGATGAGATTATTTACGGCTATGAATCTGATCAAGAAATATATGTAGATTAACATAAAAATGAAGATCAACCTGAAACTAGTCAAAGTGGTGAAAAAACATAATTGGAACCATACACCTAATAATACTAAAAAACTAAATAGATTTGGTTACTATTGAAAGGATAATAAAATAAGAAAATTCCCCACAGAATATACTCCAAAACACATAACATTAGACCCGATGGAATTCTTAATTTAGATTGTGTATTATCACCTGAAAAATTATTAATAGAATGGTCCAATAGATTAGCTTTAGTAATGCAACGAGGAAAACCTTTTGAAGGGCTAACAAATATAAGTACTTTATGGAATTTTGTTACTATAAAACGACGGGCATAGTTCTAAATTTTTTATTACATAATGAAGTAAGAATAAAAAGTGCTACTGAATTTTTAAATGCTTTAGAACCTATTAAAGCATTTCATGTAGTTATAAATGAAATTTATAAAGAATTATTAGAAAAGATATAACATTTTATAAACGAGAAATTGAAAATGAAGAATGCAAAAATGTTTGATGGAATCTAAATAATATCAAAATATGTGATATTTGTTATTTAGAAGAATATACTTGTGAGTTTAAAAAATATTATTATAAATTAACTCATATTGAACAAGAAATGTATATCCAAATATTCCAATAAATAAAAATGTTAAAGAATTATTCTTAGAAAAACAAAAGAATAATTTAGTTGCTTATAATCTAGGAGGAGCCATTTCAATAACAAAAGAAGTATTATCACAAAAATGTTTAGAAGCAAAATTACATTAAAAATTAAGATATAAAGATATTCAATTATGTTGTTCTAAATATTCAGAAGTACCGCAACAATATGGATGTGAAATTCCTAAATCTCAAAAACATAAAAGACAAAACTATACAAGATGTAAATGGAGAAAATATCTTAAAAGAAATTATCCTAGAAGATACCCATTTAAACCATCTAGAAAATTTTATTGAAGAAAAGCTTATAGACAAACAAAACCAAAAAAAAAACTATTGCCCTCAAGGAAAGAAAACATGTAAAAGTTGGTTATGTAAAGAATAAGGTAATTATGCAAATGAATGTCCAAAAAGAAAATAAAAACAAAAATAAAGAAAAATTAATCTTCTAAATTCAGCATTACAATATAACCTAGAACCCATAAAATCAGATTATGAAACAGATTCAACAATTTCTTCATTATACTGTTATGAATACTAAAGGTCAGAATCAACAACGGAATCCAAATACAACTTTTATTCAAGTGATAATTCATAATAAAAAAGTTAATGCTTATATAGATACAAAGTGCTACTATTAAGGTATAATACTCATGTTTTTATAAATTTTTAAAAGTTATGCCTTCATAAGTTATTTTATATATAAACAGCTACTTTTATCAAACATTTTGAATAAATATTCGATATTATTTGCTGATTAAATCAACTGATATAATCCACGCTATAGTTAATTAGGGCCTGTAAGTAGCACAACTACTTTTCTTAATCAAGTATTTACAGTCAGCCTCCTACTGTGAGGAATTATCATTCACTTAATATGAGCTTAGTGGGCCTAAAATATTGAAGCAACGACTCTCATTGATGATTATTTGGGATTTAAATTACTATTTCCTTGAAATAACTAATGGCATTTTATATCTTGAAAGTTATGCCAATAACATTTCAACATCTCATAGTAGTAATAACAAAAAAAATTCAATAATAAAATTCTGATTTATTTATTGGGGATAAAGCAAAATTGTGAATACCGTATTGGACTTGGTACCAGATTGAGTTCTCGTACTATATTATACCGGTGTCGATCAATATCGGGTACCGTTTTAGATAATTTTTTAAATTTGTGAAATAGTCCCTAAAATTTTTAAACTTTGCAAAATAATCTATTGATATATTGTAAAGTTGTATTATATATTTATAAGTTCACTATTTACATCAACCTTATTTCCAAAAATTATAATAATAAATAATAATCACAATTAATATGAAATTACAATAATTTTAAAATATTTTACATAAAAATAATAACCACAATTAATATAAAAAAGAAAATCATCATCATAAAAATATAATAATACAAAGTTTTTAAAATATTACTGTAGCACCTCACTCTCACCAAACACATACTTGACATCCCGAGTAATATCTGAGTATGTATCCCACAAGAGTGGCATGCTAGAATAGTCATCTAATCATAATTCATTACAATTTTTTTTAAAAACAATGTACGCATATGCAGAAATCAATAATCAAATCAGGCCCACTTTATTCTTAAACATTTCCATTCATAAGTGTTACAATCATTTTACAAAACATCAAAATTCAACAGCCCCTTGGGCCCATTTCATATACAAAACACTTGTAATCATAATGTCATTTCATTACCAAATCATTTACATACTCGTTGTACAATACTTGTGAAAAT
>JANTPM010050442.1:0-27500 GCA_025434745.1 Erythroxylum divaricatum
TACTCAATAGAGGTGCAAGGCTTACAGAAGTACCCAAACAACCACAATATGCACCACTTCCAATTGAAAAACAAATTATAGTCATTTATGCAGCTGTCAATGGATTCTGTGATCGAATGCAACTAGACAAAATTTCGCAATATGAGAGAGCCCTTCCAAGTAGTATAAAACCAGAATTACTACAATCACTTTTAGAAAAAGGTGGCTTAACTAACGAAAGAAAAATAGAACCAGATGCATTCTTAAAAGAAAGCGCTTTGCCTTTTTTATGAAAATAAAAGCATTTTTAATAAATTAAATTACCCTATTATTGATTCTTCCCGTTCTTTGGGACTGGGAGCCTGTGGAAGTTTGAGTTTCTCTTTTCGGGCGGGAAAGAAATCGGGCAGGTACAAGTGGTCGAGCGAGAGCGAAGGAATGGATTCTATATCCATACAACCTATTAACTCGTATGGATACGAGGGCATATTTTCGATTTCCAGTCTTCAAGTAAGCCTTTGTGTACTGACGGGAGACATGGTAAAAGCCCGGTAAAGAAAGCCTTCCCGTTCCAAGGAAACAAGTACAAACCAACCTATATACGAATAGGAAATTTCTTGCCCGCTTGCTCTAATCCGTCAGCATATGAACTCGGTTCCTTCCAAAACTGACGCTGAGACTGATTCTAACGGTGGGGAATTCTCTATCTAAAAAGACCCCTGTTTGGAACGGAAAGCGATTCGGTAATAATGGAAAGAGAGACTCGATTCGCTCCTCTCCAACCAGTCGAGTGGCTTACGCTACTCTCGGAGGATCGGCTGGGATTACGCATCCATTGGTTCCCATTCGGTTACCTAATCAGAAAGAACCGCGCAGAGGCGGGGAGGATGGGCTCTTTGGACAAGATCAGTAGACTGAGAGACTCGTATCTCAAAGATTCTATCTATCCATCTCTGAATCGTGGGGCCCGAAAGAGTGTTGATATGGCCAGTAGTGGTTGGATCCGGCATAGCAAAGTGGCGTTTACGTGTTCCCAACAGACTTTGAAAATCACCGATCCGAGGATCGTCTCGAAAGCCTTTCTCATTGTCAGTCAACTAAGTAGGCCGAAAAGGACATCCATAGACAGGGATTGAAGTCGATAGAGCCGTTCCTCCGCTGGAAGAATCGGGATAGCTCGCAGAGAAGAGACGAGGGTATTATTCTAAAATCAATGGATTCTTGTTCGTTCTTCTAACATTTCAAAAGGTCTGCGTGAAAGAGGCATTCTCAAATGTGGTGAAAGGTCTGTGCCCTTCTTCTTCAGGTATGACTTTCCCAGCAAAACGGATCCTCGCCTATTTTCCTCTGTTGTTTTCGCTCCTGTCTGTAAGACCAACTAGCGCACTCGCATCTCTCTCTTGTGAGGCGTGAACCTTTCCTATCTCCTACCCTTCTATTCTAGTTACCCAATTCCTTCAAAGCCGCCGGCGAGGGGAACGAAGATGTGGAACTCTTTTCTCTTATAAATCTTCTTTGCAGGAGATGAGTTCAAACCCGGGAGAAATCCTCTTCCCTTAGTTTATGATAATCGATTGAGTAGTCATAGGAGCCGCATCAAAGGCAATGAAATTGTGTTGCGGAAATGAGTATGCTCTTGTGGGAAATTGACTGGTATTCAATCAATTAGGTAACTCTTACTTAAACAGCTTCGCTTACTTCCCCATCTCTCTCTCTCTCAATCTCATGAGTTCAAACCGGGGCAAGCGGTCCACGAGAATCTCTTCTCTTCCTTGCGTAGGCTCAGTAAAGTACTGATTACTGATTGGTGACAATGGTTCACAGACAGACTGCTGAGGCAATATAAAGATTGTTATCCCAATAGTCAATCTTCTTACTTCTCGTCTTTCTGGCTGCTCTCTCTTCCTAAACAGGAGGAGGAAGGGCTTTATGAACGTTACAGAATGAATGGTCAATGATAAAGAACCTTCCCTTTAGAGGAGGCAAAACAGTAAAGAAGGTAGAGCTCCGCACTAAGATTTCGCTACCAAAGCTTCGGAATTATGTTCTATTCCTTCTTGCGTCCGGAAAAATGAAACCTAACTCGCACTGCATGAAAGGACATAGCGCCTAATAGGGCATTCCTTGCCTTAGGGCACGATGTCGTCGTGTATATGTATATACCCGGAAACCCGGCTGGGCTAAAGAAGAGGAAGGAATATCCCTCTTTCGTGCCCTTGGGAACGTCGGCATTTTTCTCCTACTGTAGCTGCTACAGAAGACAAGCAATAGGAAATCAATCCCAATAAGCTACGGGAAGTGAAATTATTCAACGGCTTTCGATCTTCTTTTCCCCATATAGAGCCAAAGAAAAGACCTCCTCAGTCACAGAACCTGATATTCTATTTTATTATAAAGGGCGAATAAGGAACAAGGAATAAGAGGAATAAGACCGTACCATGCGACTAGGAAGAGAAGAAAAGGATTACCTATAAAGTTCCCTAAGGGATAATCTAGATCTCATTCTTTAGTTTTTATGCCGGACAGCTAAAAAGAAAGAAGCGATTGGACTGACTGACCGATGACATTGGTATTGAGACCGGCTTGGAGGACTTTTCGAGGTGTTGATGACTGAGCAGCGGATCTTGCAACAGCCGATTCTCGGAAAGAGACGACCGACGATTTGGTAATCAATTGGTAAGCCTTACTAACTAGTTACCTCGGATTCGTTGCATCAATGAGAGTTAGCTGTTAATTGCAGACGATTTGCGGCATCAATCAAAAAAATCTCTTATTAGCTTATTCTTATTCAAAAGGTCTTTCTATCAGTATTCAAGTCAAAAACTCCTAAATCAAGAGGCTAAATGAATGGAGGCGTAGCTGCGAGAGCTAGCTAGGGGATCTATACTATTGGGCTACCTTGCTAGGCACCTCTTATAAGTCACTTTCCTTCCTTACACTCTACGTTCTCGCTTTCTTTACGGACCAGAATCAGAACAAAGGGGAATGTGGTATTATCAGTCCTCCTATTCCATTCCAGTTGGCACTAGTAATGCCGCATCCCGCTCTTCCTTCTTATTGATAGCAAAGGGCCTTCTAATTAGCGTGTCGGCAAGATCCGAGATTCTATCTAGGGGATTTCCTGCTTACCCGCTACCCTTGAAAACAACCTTTTTGCCACCTTACGACTGAACTATTGGTGTCAAGGAACTGATTTCACTAGTATAGCATCGAAGACATGCCCATAAGAGGATGCTCCATCTGCTCTCAAAGCTGTCGTAAGGTAAGGTTTTTACGTAAGGTTTAGCGTAGCCCTTTAGCCTTTCGGAATAGTGAATCATAAAAGGTTGTTAGTTCGACTGCCACAGAAAGAGGGTACTATTGAATGTTCGAGAAGCACTTTGTTTGAGACCATGAATCTCTAGAATGGCTTGTTTGCGACTAGGTGCCTTACGCGGAATAGGAGGTTTTTTCAATAGTAGAAAGAATATGGCATAGAATGAGATTGATGGACAGTTAATCAATAACATCAACTAGACTTCGGTGGTTAACAACCACCTACTTCTTTGAAACATCAAACTGGTATACTTCTCCTCTTGGCTTTAATCGAATATATTCGATTGGAAGAGAAGCGCACCTTGACTCATGCACTCATAAACTCCTGAAATCAGGAACTGGTTGGATCACTCATGAGCTATCTTACTAAAGGAATTCCAGTTTCCTAAACAGCTTATTAGAGAAAGGGGGAACAGGCGATAAAATAGAAGTGTGCCTTTTTTTTTTTAATTTAAATAATGGCATCCCTTTCCTTGAATTTTATTATCGAAATGCAAGGGTGACTATGCCTATGCAAGAGTAAGAGTGAGATAGAAACCACGTCTTATTCTTAAGTTAAGAGATAGAATGACTCGAGAACCTCTCTCTTTTAGCCCTTCCTAATTCTAATTCCACATCTCTACCAGAAAGCGACTGGCCTTGAGGCGCAAGGTTCTCTCGTACGTATCCAATCCTCTCGGTCATGAGAGCAGCTATCGTAGTCCTAGCTCTGACCTGAAGGGCGGCTAGCAGCTATCGAAGCTATGAGTCCCGGGATCGTTAAGTTCTCTATCGAGGTGAAAGGACCCGACTACTAATAACTAATAATAAGTAGCGAGGGCACAAAAGGACTCAACTACCAAGTTACCAAGTGGCGAGGTAGTCAGCCCTTGACCACCTTCCTTGTGACATACACAAGAGCGTTTTCAGCTTCAGATTCAGAGAGCAGCACCTGCCTCTCTTTTTCCCGACGAGATGGAGGGCATTCTCCTTTAGGGAGAAGAGACAATCAGCAACTAGGTCACAAACAAAAAGAACAATCTCAACATCGAGAACCTAGCTAGGCAACTAACTTAGGATTGAAGATAAGAGAGAGAGGAACTCGGCTTAAGCTCCATCTACTAAATCTAAATGAAAGAAGGACACTTTCTGAAAAGGCCTCTTTCGTTAGGCAAAAACGCTATAAGGCGCGAATCACATCTCAATCGTAGAACAGCGCTCAGCTGGGTGGAAGCATTCGATGAGCTATGTTTCGGGTCGTGTGGTAGATCCTCAATGGGTTTGGGAACTTGCTATACGCTCTAGGTTATCAGCAAACCTTTTGGATCAGATCCTGTCCGAAAGGAAGGATGCCAATGGGCCATCCCTGGTGCATCCGAACTCGCTTGTCGGCGAATCCACTGATTGCCATAGGGAGGCAAAAACTAAAAATGAGTCGATTTGTAGAAACCACAGATTTTTTTTGGGCCCTGATCGAAGACCCGGTTAGGCTTCGAAGGTCATAAATAGCCTAGCGCCTAATTCCTCACTGGCCTTAAGGATGGCTTAGATTATCAGCCTCTTTTGGGGGCTTACAAGGGGGATCAATAAAATAAAAAGTACATTTGACTCTTCCAGCGAAAGCAATTGTTGTGATGGATTCACCCTATCAGCTAAAAGAAAAGCCAAAGTGAAAGGGTCACCCATAACTAACGGGTAGGCTTACACTACACAAATTTATGGGAACAACTATGTTAAGATAATCTTTCTGGGGTAACCAATAGAGCTATATCTCATAGGCACTAGAGAAGAGTTTAAAGCCTTGAGTATAAGAGCTCGCCGAAAGTGCTGAAGCCTGCCTCACATCAAGGAATGAGTTTCTTCCCTCAGTGGATGCTGGTCTAACTGGCCCTGTCCCATGAGTTAGGAATTTCTATGTCCGTGAGTTATCCATTGGCTCTAAGCCTTCAAGTCTTCGCTCTATTGCTGTCTCATTTCACGTTCACGATAGAAAGGCTCCTCCCTTTCTTGTCTTCTATTCCGTCCATAAGTCAACTCCTGTCGAAGCTCCTTTTTAAGTCTCTCTTGAATGCTGATTTTTGGTCAGTCTTCCATCGGTCCTAAGAGTTCATTAAGTTTCCGTGGAAGTTCGGTTGAATGCTTTCGATTCGGTGCTAACAGGTAAAGGGCCTAACTAACTTAAGGGAGTAATATGCCAGGCCCCATATATTACACTATATTATTCTATGATATCATAGGTCGATCGAGGGCCAGTCTTTTCTTACTCATATATATATAGTCAGAGGGCTAGTTGCCATCCATATACTTGAAGTCCATTCATCCTAATCTTGTCTTTCCCTCTTCTAGCCATGGAGAGTGCCCTGTAAGCCAGTAAGGTTCATACTTTTTCTAGGATCAGTTAGAGATTGGATTTCTAGTTAGATCAGTTATGGAAGTGAGCAAGCAAGCTAGACACGAAAACTCAGGATAGACGCGCTGGGATAGCAAGCAAGTTTGTTGAAAGAGGGGCAGGTTATGCAATAGAAAACCAGGTTATAGGGCTAACGCTTTCCATGGTATGAGCATTCCCTCTTGTAGCAGTCTCAGTCCCAGTTTTTTGGATATGGATAAAGATAAGTCGCCTATGAATAACCAGTATTTGCCTACCCGTCCTAGGAAAAGTGCTTCCCTTTCATAAGGCTCTAACTAGCTAAAGGAATAAACGAGCGTAAGGAGCATACCGCCGGGACTTAGAGGACTCTCTTTGATAGCTTTTCTTTTTCTCCTTGCGAACAGCATAGATTGTGATTCCATCTAAGGAGCTAACTCTTTCAAGGTTTATTGCTATCATTCCTACCTTTATCTATTTACTATACAGTGCTTAATATAGCATAGCTAGTAGGAGCTTCCTTCACAGAAGGTCTAGTTACTGGTAACATTCTAAGCCCCATATAGTGGGAGTGCCTAATCCAAGGCAAGGGGTGAAATAACTCGTTGGATAGGTTAGGTTGAGATCTTATCTGTATTTCCAGTCTTTCTCGCTTCCATTCCTTGGGCTTTCTGTAAGCATGTTAGAGCTTTACTTGTGATAGCGTAAGCCAGTGCTTTAGTAGGATTCCCTATGTAGCATTCTCACCAGCCTTCGTATCCGCATAAGTGTAGTTGTATGAGTCCCTCGCCCAATATCAGTCTTTTTATAAGCCAAGCATTTTATTTATTTAAAAAGATTTTCTTTATTCAAGTTAACGATGTTCCAGGATGTAATCCAAATCTATCTGTTTCAGATTCTAATGATAAAGAAGGTAGCGTCCTCACTCTGATCGTACGCTTGTCCAAGTCAGCCGGTATTCACCTCCTCTTGGGCAGGGCATCGATAGTCTATAGGGATTTGAAAATGATGATTATTTCCCCATCTCCTATCGTCGTTGATCCAACCATTTCATGCATGTGGGGTTGTCCAGGCCGGAGAAGGGAGGTCTTGAAGAGCATCCGGAGAAGAGAGTTGTCCAGGTGGGGCTCAGACCAATCAGTCACAATCAGAGTGAGGTTCTCAGGGGAGGACTTTTAAATGCTGATTCCGATGTATTTGATTTCTATGACATTGAGTCTACCCTTTCTTTTTTATTTTTATTGTACATGACCTATTTAAAGTCTTTTTTCAGGCATTCAAACTAACTCATCTTGATTGAAATCCTTGCGATTATACCAAACCGTTCTTCCAGCGAAGTGGTGTAACTCGATTACATCGACCCTCTGTTCCAATCAAGTATCTCGAGAAGCGAGCGAGCGTGTTGAGGTAGGTGAATCCGGGTAGCGCGTTATAGTCTTGACCCGAATGCGTTCTGTAATTGTTGACCTTTCGCCCCTGGCTCTGTCTCGTACGGTATACATACTTTCGTATATCGAATCCCTGTTAAGGTTCTCTATGCCCTCAGACATTTTTTGCTATACGGAATGTAGGATCAACTCCTTTATTATTTATTATTATTAGTAAAGTAAGATAGGGCGAGAGAGGAACGAACTGAACCAAGACTCGAAGACAGAAAACGAGAGTGAAGGTCCTTTTTCTCGTTGACTGGCCCTTGGTGCACTTACTTCATCCTTCTGTTTATTTCACTCTTGCGGAAGTTTGTTTACCGCCCGCTTTTTCCCTATTAGTAAGTTGCCTCTCTTTCTTTCCCTTCTGTCCCCCGGGTTTCTGATTCCTACTTAAGGTATTAACCAACCGAACAACCATCCGCCCTTCCACCCTGATTTCCGACAAGATTGGATATTTCATTCCTCTGCTCGGGAGGCATCAAAGAAGTAGCTAGTAAGGGCTGGCTTCTATCCCTGAACTCGATTGGCTTCTTAAAGTAGTAGCATTCGATAGGATTCCTACCTCGAGACGTAGAGCTATTAGTTCAGGAAAGAAGATCTTGGCCAGCAAGCTTCTGCCCTTGGCCCCTTCCGGGTGGGATCCCAACTCCTTCGCTACTGGTCGACCGATTCTTATCCTTCTATCCACCTCCCGAGTTGACTGAATCTCGTCGGCAGCCGTCTCAATAGTAGCATTCCCCGTTTACCGTTTAAGAGGATTCCTCCCCTTGAAAACTTTTAGCTGATTCGATAAGCTTTGTGATTCCTACATAAAGGGATGGATTCAAGCAGCTCATATGCTGATTTAGTTGTAAAACGGCCATTAGAGGTTCTGACCCAAACAAGAGCATCCCTATGAGCCAATCTGTTGGGAGGCATCATAGAAGCTATCCTCAAATTGTTACACTCTGGCAGCAAGTGTGCAAACTCATGCCACCTCCACTGTCCCACATCATCAACAAATTCAGCCACAGTCTTGTTCAACATCGCCTCAGGTATCACACCCAATGCTTTGTGGACAAGCGGACTATTTCGCCATTGCCTACAACCCATTTAATTCCCTTGAGTACCTTCTGCCATACGCCACAAATCCCTTTCCACAGAGGGGGTTTAGGAAGACGCTTTTGCTTTTAAATCCGGAATTACAGCGTCCGACTTCACATACTTACTACGTAGAACAGCAACCCAAAGACTGTCAGGCTCTGACAAAATGCCCCACCCCAACTTAATGAGGAAGGCCTAATTGTTCACAGACATCTTCCGCAACCTCAGCCCACCATTCATTTTCGGTTGACATATTTGATCCCAGTTAATCAGATGGACCCTTCTCTGATCATTAGAATCGCCCCAAATAAAACCCTTACACAATCACATGTTCCAATTGGAATTTTGGCCGACTGCATGGTATAAGTTGGCAGGGCTGATAACACCGATTGAAAGAGAGCAATCCGACCTGCGAGTGAAAGCTGATTGACCTTCCATCCTGCTAAACGCTGCCTCACCTTCTCCACAATGTGATTCTAAGTTTGCCTTGTAACTCGATTATGAAGATACCCAAGATATTTACCCAAGTCATGAGTAAGTGAAAAACCACTCTCCAAGCTGATTGCATGGGACAGAGACCGGGGTACATTCTTTGAGAATCAATTCGGGTCTTAGCTACACTAACTCTTTGACCCGACGAGACACAAAAAGTATTGAGGCAATCCATAACCGTTTTAATTTGCTCAATAGAAACCTCTGCAAAGAGAATCAAATCATCTGCAAATAACAGATGAGATAGCGCCGGCCCATGACGACCTACACGGATAGGCTTCCATCTACCTTGATTCACCGCCCAACTGATCAAATGCGCTAATCTCTCTAAGCAAAGCATAAAAATGTAGGGAGAGGAGTGAGGGTGGTTGTAAATCACCTAGCTTCCTAACTTGCCGAAGAGAAGGTATTAATTAAAGCAGTAATCATCGAAGGCATACCGATACCGAAAGAGTCAAGGTCAAAAGTTTCCCCAAGAAAGCAAGCCGGGAAGGCATAGAGTCGACGCAGGAGATTCGTGAACAAGCCAACTCCGTTCCTAGCAGTAGCAGCCCTTATTGCGACAGAGAGAGCTTCCACCAAGGAAAGCTCAATCCCATCTCGTGCCCTGTAAGAAGGAACGTCATCAGTCCCAGAGCATATTAGATGTCCTCTTCCGATGCAATTCCTTCTACTATTGCTGCCCCTCTGATTCGGAGAAAAGGAACCGCCGCTAGATTCAATAGCACCGCATTCAATAGGAGCATTCGATGCCTATCTCCTTCCTCCTGTTCTAAGATTGACTCTTCCCGGCCTTCCCTTGCCTTGGTACAGCTATAGCTGCCCTAACCCTTAGCCGGCTGTTCGAAAGCCACACTAACAAGTTCCGATAACAGTTAGCTATAACCCCATGATCTGTAAAGGCATATGCCACTACATGGATCGCTACCACTTAATCTTACCCCAGGAACTGGAACTGTAAGGAAAAAAGAGGGCTAAAAACTGGATCCCCCAATAGCTCGAGGAAATACACTACAATTGGGAACAGCCTAGAATCGATGCTTTTACAGAGTGAACTCTCCTTCCTAAGCTAGTTTTATAACCTATTTAAAATACAGATAACTCTCTTTAATCTTACACTGTATGGAAGGAAGGCCTAAGTCTCTTTCTTTTGCTCTGGATTGCCTAAGAGAGTTTGCTTACTCCTCTATTACGAATTAAGCCTGGCTTACTAGCACGAGATGTAACAGAACTAGATAGGAGAAAGAGGCTCAAAGGTCAAAGCAACTAAAACTTCTCCAACTACATCGGCGTAACAAAGAAAAGAGTCTCTCTTTACTTGATAGGTGATAGGCGTACTGCGAGACTCTTCCTCAAAGGAAGGGTTTCAGTTTAAGAATGAATGGATGAAAGGCTAGAAGGGACGAGCGAAAGGCTGATTAGGCTTCCTGGTATTCAAGTTAGCTCGGGACGGGGGGTTCGGGACGAAAGCAGATGCTGAATTAGATCCAGTATCTCTCACAGACGAGAGAAAGGAAGCAGAGAATGAAGAGAGGATGTGACTACTACTAATAGATCCAGAACAGTCGTAAGGTAACGCTAGTTCACTCGTTAGGCCTCAATTAGCAAGCATTAGCCCTCGTAAGGCTCCCATTAGTTCACGTAAGGCCGATAGTGCTTTCTTCTTTTATAAGGTGCGTAGCCTTTGCTGACAGCTTCTTAAGTAAGGAAAGTGATTGACCGTATTAATTCTGTAACATGAGTTCATACCCAGAAAAGTCCTTACTACTTCTACCGGGTTTTTGAACTCCTAAATAAAGAGAAGGTTTCAGAGTGAAAGGAGAAGGTTCGGATTCTCTATCTCTTACTAAGGAAGGAAAGATCCGCTTATAACAGAGACTTCCCCCGAGACCAATGAAAGGAAAGCTTTCCACAGTGCTATAAGGAACAAAGCATCGGTAAGAAGCTTCGTGAACCCCCACCAGGTTCTTTGATTTTTACCACTCCGAGGGTTAGGATCTAAGGTTGATCTAGTGCGCCCGCCTGAAAGCGACTGCGCACATTCTTCTTCTTCCCATTGCTTACCTCCAAAAACCCCTCTTCCTTCTGCTTTTGAATAACTGCAGCTATCTCTTGCTGCACAAGGTAAACTGCACGGTGCGAGTGCTGTTCATGAGTTGTAGAATGAACAGCTTTCTTCCCTTTTTTTTTAAAGGGTACTTCTTTACTCCACTTCTTGACTTCATTGACTGATTTTCTTCCTTAGCGGAAGCACTAAGTAACTTGATTAGTGTGAAAAAAAGAAACTGGAAAGAATCGCATTTCCTTTTTACTATAGACGGGGGCCACCGTTTTCAAATGCTATTGCATTGTTTGCCCTGCCTTTTTTTTTAATCTTATTTGTATTCTAAATAGATTATTTCTTAAACTGGCTCTGTTGGTTGAATCAAATCCAATTCTAATGCTTTAACAAAATCACTTTATTATACACGATCTACTAAAGGGTTATAAAGGCTTTTTATAAAGGGAAAGCCGCTTGATATTGGAACAAATTCGTGCGATGGCAGTGATCTATAATAGGAAGAATGATTCTGCAGCTGATCCAGCGGTAAAAGATTCTCTCCGAGGGTCCGAGGGGCATTAGTCAATCAATGAAAAGGAAGAAGTAGTTTTGCTTCCCTTCCCGAGTGTTGGTTTGGAGTTTACCCAGTAGCAGGAGTTGAACACAGATTGATCCGCTGAAAGATCTGTTGCCAGTTCCGGCTTGCTCCGCACAGGCTACATCTCGGCCTTTCATTGATATGATTTTCAATTCATTTTGGAATAAAAACCTTCGGTCCGGGGGTACCACGAAATCCGTTTAGATCCATTTCAGTTGCCAATTAAATGGAATATGGGGAACTCTCCGTCTAAGTGGTTAATCCGACGAGTCAATTCTCAATGCGATGCTGCTATCCGTTCGACGATCCTACTTCTGATGTCACCCTCCCAGTGGAATGGAATATCCCAACTATTCTCTATCCAATTCCGGAATGGATCATGAAAGATTTATTTTATTCTTGAGATGCCTTTAAGGAAAAGCCAATTATAGAAGCGGGTGGCAGGGAATGAGAGTACTCCTGTGATAGCAAAGTATAGAGATTATTTAGAGCTAGGGGTAGGCCATCGAATCTATTCCTGCTTGACTTGATTCTAAGATGCCTTAGATCTCTTTCTCGTTCGAGGTGGGAGTAGGCAGTTCTCTATGAACTGGATGTTGAATTATCAAAAAGATGATAGGAAGGCGATGACTGCTACTAGTCGAGCAAGGGCATCTGATCTCAAGACGAGGCTTTTCAAATTGAAAAGGGGATATGGCAGTGACTATAGCTGGGAACTTCTCCCTCCTCTTAGAGGTGGGTGGGCCAAAACTCATTTCAATGAGACTCCGATCTGCCCGAACTGAGTCCAGTCCTATTAGAGATGGAGGCGAATCAAGCAACTCAACTAGATGGATGAGATAAGAAGGAAGAACCACTGATAGCATTTGCAGCCGCTGATTTCCAATCGATATACAAAGGGTTGGACGGTACCGTTCTTCTTTCCGTTCCGGCTCATCAACCTGAACACCATTCCCAAGCTCCTTGATTGAGTATTCTAAAACCCGGGTTCACACCACGACAGGGAACAAGCTCTTTGCGCCCCACGTATGGCTTCCACTGTGATGTTCGGTGAATAGTATGCCGAGTTTGCTTCGATTTCACTCGTTGAGGGTTGAGGAATAAAAACCTTTGCAAAACTTGTATCTAGCTGGAACGGGTAACTAAACTATACAATCAAAAGTGAAAAATTCGCCTGAAGCGGATGGAGACCTCTCTTTATCCGCCTTCGGGCTTTGAAAAAAGGCTTCGTACCATGAGGAGACTGGCTAGGAAAGAAAGAAAGGGGCGCATCGGTAAAGACATAACAGTTAGCTGTTCAGGACAAGTGGCATCAGTTCTTTGCCTTAGGGAAATTAGCCTCTCTCGTCCTCTAAAAGGCCTTATGATCGGAAAAAGGGCCCTAGAAAGTACTCAAGGAAAGATGCTTCTATCGCTCTTTCGTCTTTGCTTGAAAAAACTTCATGAAACTCAAATCGTTGAAGGCCCTTTTGGAATGTTTGCTTACCCGATTCTATAAAGGACTACTATATACTCTATTTATATTTCCAATCTGATTTTTGGTAATCCTGCAAACCCTATAGTCGAGTCCTACATATGACCACTTTCCTTACCTTAAATGTCTTACTTCTCCATAGGCTTCCACTGCTTATGACTGGGCAACTACCCTATTTCACTCACTCGAAGGCTGCCAGAAGGAAGAGAGATTTCTACGGGAAGGTAGACGGAAAGCAACTTCAACTTCAAATCCTGAGGCTTTTAGCTTAGCACCACTTCTACGCCCCCTCAAAAGCAATTGGACTAGATGATGCCCTTATGACTCCAACCGACGGGAAGGCCAGACCAATAATCATAATATAGAATGGAAGCAGAAATCATCCCTCTTCTAGTCAGTCAAACGAGTCATTTCATCCCACTAGGCCTCGCCTCTTAGCTCTTATGTTTTGTATTCCATGAATCCGGTAGAAAGGGGAGTCCTTATATGGATGGAATCTAGTCACTCGCACCCACATGGAACAAGAGAAATCCAGATTTCATTATTGCAGTGAAAGTGATTGAATAATCTGATAAAATAAAATAGGCATAATGCCCCCGCTCGAAAAGTGTATAATTTAGTAGTTCTGTTAACTAAAAGATTGGAAGAATGACGACTTTTGAAAAAGTGCTTTTTTTATTTGCTATTTGCAAAGGAATTGTGCTAATTAAAAATTTTTATTTGATAATGAAAAGAGAGATGGTCTTTGGCTTCCTGTAATGGTTGTTAAGGTCAAAACCTGATTTGTGATTTGGAAAGACCCTTCCCTGATTTTCTCTATTCCAATTTACGAAACGCTTAACAACATGGTAAATAAAAAAAATGTCCTAAACTTTTATCAATTCTTCACTAAAATATCATATGTCTGCTGCTGTGGGATTCGATTAATTGATCACCGCGGCTTAGCTAAAGAGTTTGATTTATATATCCTTTCTTTTTTGATAAAGTTTAAGGTGAACTATAAACAAAGGACTCATCAAACTGTCCCCACTGACCCATCTCAAACAAGACTGTCAGGGTCGATGCTTGCTTTAAGAGAAAATGAACAGACTGAAACTATATACGCTAGCTTACCTTGTTTGGCTTCTATCCCTGCTTTCCATCGCATCGAGTGGTACCTGGGCATAGCATGTCTTGTCAATAAATGTTACGTTGAATGCCACAGGAAGAGCTTGGGGGGATAAGACAGAAGATCGGGCTTGGAGGCATACACTACATAAAAGAAAGGAAACAACAAATCAAGGAGGGGAAAACCAATGCTACAGGCTTTCCTAACTTGGCTACTTCCATTTTCACGAGGATAGGCGTACAAGCTCGTCGCCCTTGTGTCAATTCTCCATTTTTCATAGTTGAAACTTCAATTGAATCCAAACCTGACTGAAGCAAGAGAGCTACCTTCCTTTCCCGCTTAGAAATGGAGTTCCTAAATAGTAAAAAAAATGTGCCTTTCGTTTGAAAATGAATCTAAGATGTCATGTCAAGTCCTTTCTCGAGTCAGATTCTTTCACAGCAGATTAAAGAGCTGCCTCTGATTTCAAAAGAACCATGGCATGAGATGCTTCTTCTATTTTCGGATTCCTCTTTTTCACTCACTATCAACAGGAAAGGAATAAGTGCCAAGCTTCAGAGCGGATTCAATAGCTAAGGTTACTGATATGCGCGGAAACGGAAAGGCTTACAGCTGCTACGAGAAGATCTGTCTTACCTTATTCTATTTCTAGCTCTTAAAAAATTTCTAGTTAGCGTCACAAAGAGCCCCCCTCGGTGAAAGCAGTGACACCGCTTACGGGAGCAAGGGATGATTGAACTGTTACAAAATTGTTTACAAGGGTAGGAGCGATTACTGATTCAATCACACCGGATACTTTCACAGCTACTATCACTCTAAGAACGGGTATTCATCCCAGAGCTCCTAGGCAAATCAAGTCAAGCAGGATCGGATTCAGTTCCCTTTCTAGCGGCGGTTCCTGATTCAATTGGTTGTGGTACTCTTGATTCAATTCCACCAAACCTGAAAACCGTTCCATAGGAGCTTGCATTCGAGTCTTTTTCTTCATATATGATGTCACTTCTTTCCCCTGCTTTTAGTGAAGTTCCTAAATAGGAATATGTGGCATTTTAAAAAAAAAAAAAAATCATCTCTCGGGAATTTCTCGAGTAAGAAAAATGTGTAGCTTCTTCTCAAGCAGTAGCACCGGCAACTAAAAAAGTCTTCTATCCAACACCGGTTACTTATATAAGACCAAGAGCAAATAATGGAACAATTACCGAATCTGAATGTTATTCAACTAAGACTGATCTTCTCTCTGTGCCATTTGTCCCTTCTCCTATTGCTATTGATTCCATTTTATCAAACCAACAATTAGGAAAGATCCAAGCAGCACCACTGATTTTACTAAAACAGCGTATTCTATTCCTGAGACACCTTCCTCCAGGCTATTCAATATCTGGCGTTCCAGGTGCCGTCGCGTCATTGAGATCTTCAGAGTGGCGGGGACTTCGACTGCCTTGTCTCGGGTGAAGAGAAGGGGTAGTAGGCTTAGTAGGGCTCGAACCTACAATATCACCGTTATGAGCGGTACGTTTCAACCAATTAAACTATAAGCCCCTAGGGATCTCTACATGCAATTCCCTCACTTCGGGAAGAGCGGACGAAAAGAGAAAGAAAGGGGAGGCCATTGCTCTATCTGCTTCTTCCTTTTCCCAGGTTTTGCTCAAATCTGTGCGCCCTGCGACTTTATTATACAATATCTGGTTCGATAGGACCAGGAATGAATAATTAGAGAAAATAAAAATGCTTATCTTATTTATTAATAATAATAATAGAACTCTTTTTTTCTATATCTATTATTAAATATAAAAAAAAGACAAAAAAATATCATAGAATAAATAAGTAAAGCAAGCGGCCCTTTCGCGACTCAAACTGGCGGTACGCTTTCCGGCTCGCAACGACTCAAACGGGCGGAGGCTCTCTATTTGCTTGCAATGCCGGCTGTTCGCCTTTAGCTAAAAGTAAAAGTAACACTTTGCCCCCCACTTCATTTTGGATTAAATAAGAAAAAATACATAAGGAGTAAAAAAGAAAAACTTGGTTACGGGAACCGAAGGTTAGTCCGACTACTTACTTTACTACACCTACAGGGAAAAACAAGTCTATCTGAGAGATGCGTTCGATAGGGGGCTACCTTGAGTGACCGAAGTGCGCTAGCCGGCTAACTGATTTCCGCTGGGTGTAAAATAGTATGCTCCATGCCCTGGACCAGTGGGCTGTACGAGTCAGAGTCTGTCCTGACTATCCTCTTTTCGCTCCACGAACAAATGAGACACGTTATTCAATGAGGTCGAAGAGGGATGCGGGGATCACAACTATACAAGAGCTACAAAGGTGGCCAGCCACAACCTAAAACCTAAATATCAGCCCGGCGACAGACATGAAAGCACACGTCTATAGATAGGAGACCAAAAACGGAGCTAATTTCCACTCTCGCCATGATGAAAGTGCAACTGACATTACCGTCGCAGCAACTAAGGAAGTCTTTAGACTGACTGGATTCGATTCGAGTGACCCGGCCCTCGAACTTTCACCTCATGGAATAGTTATATAGATAATGCCATCCGAGAGCGCTTTCCACGAAAGTGAGCCAGTGTACCAAGTCCTTGAAATTTGCCAGTCTTGGTAGGCCGGCCCAAACGGCTAGCATCTAACTTAAACTCAAAAGGCAAGCCTCCCTTTGAGGGCTGGGAATCTGTCCATAGCGCTAACTGGTATTAGTGATCTTCCTTCTCGTCTTCTCTTAGCCCTTATACGATACGAGGCCTTTTAAAAGCCGCTTGGCAAAGAAAAAAGAACGACGAGCGCTTCCGAATCAACTAAACAAAAAGCTTCTACCACGCACGATATTTAACTTTAACGCAGAAAAAGCAACCTTCACACCTTAACTAACTTAATAAACAGCAATCAACACAAGAGCGCGCCTGCTCCTAGGCTCGATATATCTCTAAAATTAGGGTTCCCAACAAACAAGCAGAAGTCCCAAACACTAAGATTTTGACTGCTATTAATATTAACTCACCCCCTTTGGAGCTCCATTCCTTAATAAAATGTACTATTCAACCAAGTTCCCGAGGCTTACCCGGAAACAAGTTTTCAAGCTGTCCTTTAGGAAATCAAAGAAGCCTATCCAATCCTACTTCTATCCCCCGCGAACTAGTTGGAGTCTTAAGGCAAGTCAGCCTATTTCCGGCTATGCTGGAGATTTCCTGTCTATCTCAGTACCCTTTTTTATTATTTATTACAGCCTTAGGGATCTTAGGCGGGAAAGAGGATCTCGGAATCATCTGGTTAAGAGTGCTTTTCTTCTCTTGCAGCAAAAAAGGGAGTTGCTCGAGCTATTCTCGTTGGCCAGGTTGAAGCAGCAGCTTTCACTTCCAAGGGATTAGGTAGGTGAAAGGTTTGGTCCACATACCTTGTGTAAGCCCTTTCTTGGGGTATCTTTTAAGCCATAGTTAAAGGGAGTGATGCTATTTGCTCGGATGTGGGTGAAAAATCAAATGTGCTCCTGATCTCACCTCTGATGTTAGTGATCCTACCTTTGAGCTCTCAGTTGTAACGGATGCCCGGTCTAACTGATGTCCTGATTCCCAACTTTTCTCTGGTCCTGTCCTTTACTTTCCATCAGTCCATCCCGTTGGAGTGGAAGGTGGAGTTCCCAGACAAGGAGTTGGATAGGAAGAAATAGGACAAAGCAAGAAGCTAGTTTACTTTGCTATCGACCCAGCCTACCCATTTCCATCCCTAATGCAAGCAGTTTTCTAACAGTATTCTAGGTCTAACCGCTAATACCTTGGCTTGGATACCAAGCTCCCATGCTCCGAGAGTTTGACTCCCAGTAGTTCACTATGGTTAACCAGATCGATTAGGTAAGGTCCGACGGAAGTGAAGTAAGCGGGGGCAGCCCCAGCAAAGTGGTCTCATAGCACTTCCCTCGGATTTTGCCAAGGAAGGCACAACGTTGTCACACAGTTCATTGGTAAATCAACCATGTCACGAGTTTGGCTAAGCAACTAGTTAGTTCAATCAGGACTGCCTTGCTGCAACCTAGGGGTCACCTGGTGAATGGTCTCAAGCAAGCATTAAGAAGTGCTCGTGTATTCTACTCTACCTCGGGAAAATGAGCTTGCCGAGTTTCAACAGCTGAACTTAGCCCGAGGAAATGTAAAAGCGAACAAGGGGGGCAGTTGGCTCGTAAGCTCAAATTAGAAAATCATCGATAAGATTCAAATAAAAGAAAGCCGTTCTTTTTTTTTTCATTTTAAGGCGGGTGGAACACGCTCTTCGGGCCCCAGGTCATGATACCGAAAAACAGTTTGATTTTATGCCTGAAATTTACATACATCTATCTAAGTAGTCTTCGGGATTCAGATCAGAAGGAGCATACCTCTATCTAATAAGGGAGTACTAGGGTTGTCAACCCCTTGGTGTGGAATCGAATTAGGTTAGCTCTATGCTAGCAAGAGCTAGCCGGGCCGGCCTCCTAAGCCTAATTCCTGAAATCATGGAATTGTATTCGCTAGCCTTTCAACCATCGACATATCTGTTCCGTTCCCCGATCCTTCCACAGCCGAGCAAACCAAGTCACGTTGCAGGGCCTGCTCTCGCATTTCTTTCATTAGAAAACTCCAGTTCGTGATCCGTGGAAGGCTTTGATCTTATCTTCGGTCGTAGTAATGCCAGTCTCCGCTTTCTATCCTAAGAAAAATGGCTCTAAGATGTGATTCTCTCCCTCACAGCTTGCATTCGATGCCTATTTTTATATGATTCAACCTCCTACTGCTCTTAGATTAAGGCTACCGTAAACCTCAAGCCCTAAACCTGATTGGAGCCTCTTCGTGCCTTACTTGTCTGTCCTGCTTCCTCTCTTAATTCAATATCTCCTGCGAATCCTTATCCTGGCATCTATCTAAGGTAGAAAATGCCTTACAATTGAGTTCTTCGAGAACAAGTCCTGTTCACTCAACCATAGGCGCTGGCATTCCTGTTCTTGCAGCTACTTCTGGGCACGTGGGTCTCTTTGATCCAATTTAGGCAGCCTCAGTCCCCACAGCATAGTCTGGTCCATTTTACACGCCCTTTCAATCTGTATAAGTTCCAGCTCTGTCTACCCTAGCTAGGCGAAATGGCAGTTTCATGTGTTGTGAACAAGGAATAAGCGGTCTTATCTGCTGTTGCCGTTGCCGATCTGATCTTTTCTTTCCTGGGTGTGGACGAGACAAAGTCTTCCTCTTAATAAGATTCTGCTCCCGCTGTTCTCAAGGTATCTCCTGACTCGAGGGTGAGAACGAGAATCGAATCGATTGAATCACAAAAATCTATTCACTTATATAGAAGCAGAATCGAAAAAGGAGCGGATGGTTCATATAGCAGTGGAAGAGTCAGTCGCCTTTTTTGAAGTCTGGGCTTTCGAGATCGAATCGTAGCCAAAGTGTTTTTCCAGGGAAGATCAGCTGTTCACATATCAGCTGCTACTTTGAATCCTCCTTCGCACCGCATATCCGATTCTTGCGTTGAAGTAAGCGCGCTGGTCACGTATTAGTATAGTAGAGAAATGCTATTCTTCCCTCTTTAATAAGAAGGAAGTTAGTCAAAGCACATAAGTGAAAGAAAGTGAATAGAAACAAACTACTATCATCCTTTTTCTATTTGCATAAGAAAAAGAAGCTAATCAAGATTAGTTGCGGGACTTTCTTTGGCCTAGGGAAGGGAATGGTTGTTCGCCTTTCCTTTTATTGGTCGGTTCGAATCCAATTCGTGAGAAGGAAGTGATCTTTAGCGAGTTTCGAATCTTTTTACCCTTCAGTGGTAAACAACTATAGGAAGTATCCTCGGGACTGATCAAGGTTAGACTTTCATTGCTTCAATTCAAGAACAACCATATGGGGCACCTTTTAGGACACATGCGAACAATCCAACTACTACCTCTACTTGATCTTCGTATGCTATTCTCTTCCCAACCCAACCGTCCTCAGTAGGGCTCAATCTCTATGCCGGATGCTCTTTGGTGCTACCTTCCCGCCTACTATTGAAAAAAAAGAGAAAATTGGATTCCAGGCTATTCAATATCTGGGACTGAGTTCCAGGGATCACCTAAAACATCGTTGTCAAGGTCAGTCTTCAACCCCTTCCCCGAAACCCTAAATGCCCTTACCCACCTGCCTTTGGCTATATTGAGCTTGTTCATAAGCTTGGACAGTTCTCCTTCCTTGGACATTATGTTCATCCGACCACCGCTCTTCCTCGTTAACTCACGGATGGAATATCATACAACATAACAAATCCGGCTCGTTACTACTACTTGAACCTTACCTACCCGAGACACAAGCAGACTTGCGTAGGAGCATCGACTGGTGAAAAACCTATTCTTGTTCACAGCAAACCATTACCATATTGTTTCCTTTAACGGCGCTAATGATAGGAAAGAAAGGCTTCCCTGGAATACGGTCTTTTTTAATTGGGAATCGAATAGGAAGGAGAGAAGCCAATTTCCCTTATTCAATTTCATTTCCCTTATTCAATTTATAGTTAGAGGCTAAATACAGCAGTAATCAACTATACGATAGCACAAGATCTTCCCTCTTCCAATCCAATGCCCAAGGAATGAGACTGATTGTTGGGCAAAGGAACACTTCTCCCTCTTATAACATTATTAACACAGAGCGAGTTATCCTTTAACATCCGGAACCCTGTCTTTAAGTGTTCTACGTGCTCCTCCAAGTTATTACTATAGACAACAATATCATCCAAGTAGACCACCAAGTCCAAGTATGGGTAGAATATTTGGTTCATGAGGGTGAAGAATGTGGCGGGAGCATTCGTAAGGCCGAAAGGCATGACTAGAATGGTAGGATCCATACCTTGTCACGCATGTCGTCTTCGGCTTGTCCCCCCTCCCCCTCGGCCTCGGGGAAGATGGGGTTGATTAGATTGAAGATTGTCAGTAAGGCAGCGGAATTCTTTTTTTATATGTATTCTTTTTTTTTCTATTTGCTTTGCCAGGTGCTTAAACCTGAGTCTAGCACGTACAGGTAGGTATGTTCTACTACTAAAAGACAGAACCGGTTAAATCAATAGGTCGTTCCTCTCAATTACATATGCATAAGAGGATGTTGACGTACCATCAGGGCGGTATGTGCGATAAAAGACGGATTAGTCCGTAATTAGTGTTACTGTTGTAGGGTTAGTAGCCTTGAGTCTACTCATGTTCAATGGTATTGACTTTCTAACCTCTGCAAAGGTAATTGAGCTCTCGTTCTCGTATCTCCGAAAGATCAGTAGCCGCCTGGGGCTGGCGGAAGTCCCCGCGGGTAGTGGGGTCGGAGAATCTTTCTGACTGGGATGGATGCTTTCACTCAATGGGCAAGGAGCTTCATGTCACCTCCACGCTGATTCAGAAGGTGTTCGGTCTACCGAACCCGCCAGCCATATCTATTCCTCGATTCTTTTGATTGAAGGTACAAGCGAGATAGGAAGGACAGGGCCAGGCCGGGAACAGCACCGCAGCGGGAACTCCCCCGAAGGAAATGTGGGTTCGTTCCTGAACCAAGGAGGCATTCGTCAGCGTAGGAAGGCCGACTACGCTCTGTTTGTCAAGAAAAGGTAAGGAACAAAGGTCGTTTCATCGATTCTTCAACATTATCAATAAATAGATCGACCCATAGGATAAAGGGGATAGAAGAGACACAGGAATGGAATCTTGGATTCAACTAATTTCTGACAATGAATGGCTGTCCGCTGCCGAATGATTGATCGTGTTGCCATAAGCATCGAAATCAATGGAATAGTCTTTTGGAGGGGTAGGAAAGGTAATCTGCTGAGATGGGGATCACTTCAGGCTTTTCACGAAAGTACGAGATGCGCCCGAACTCGAGAACCTTCGCTGAGCGCAGCAAGGCCTCGTTGGTCATTCCTTGGTCGTAACTTCAGTGTGACTCGTGAGGGGGTTATAAGAAACGCGAAATCAGATTCTATATAGTGATCATTCTAGCGCTTCCCTCTGAAAAAAAAAAAAAGAAAAAGAGAGCAGGGTTTTTTCCTTCAACAATCATACCTCGGTCACTTCCCCCCTCGAGAGCTAACAACAGCGGATAAGAGAACTGCTTCTGAAATCAGACTTGTTCGCAGCTAATAGTTCTGTCCTACTTTGATTTTTTATGATTGATCCGAATATCGTTCACTCTGTGAGATAATGGATCTAACGTTAGGGTTTAGTGACTCCATCTCTCTTGCCGGCTTAGCCGAACTACTTGAACCCGAGTCATTTGCTTCCTTAAGCCATGTCCATACTAAAAGAGCTAAATCGGATGGTGACTAGATTCATTCCGTAGCACGGGATTCTGTAACAGCAAAAAAAAGAAGACCCCTACTACCGGATCAACAGGAACATTTTTTTCTGAGAAAGAAAGATTTTCTCTCCCTAAAGTATCATCTTCTAAAGTCTATTGTTTCTGATCGTGACATCCAATTTATGAGTAACTTCTGGAGAACTTTATGGAGGAAGCTGGGAACCCAATTGAAGTACTTTACAACCTGTCATTCACAAACTGATGGTCAAACAGAGGTGACCAACCGCACTTTAGGCAATCTGTTGCGTTGTCTTGCTGGAGAAAATGTTGCTACTTGGGATCGAACACTGCCACAACCAGAATTTGCTTACAACAGCACCGTTACAGGGAAAGTACCATTTGAGCTAGCCTATGGGGGAGTTTCCAATCATATTTTGGACTTGGTTCCTTTACCAACTACAATGCCGGTTAGTGATGATGCTGAAGCAACCATTGATCGTATTCGTCAATTGCATGAAGAGGTAAGAAAGACTATTAAAGCAAGCAAAGCCGTCCAGCCGTACGTTTTCCCTTTCATTTCGAATTCATTCTTGAATTCAAAAAACCCTAAGTAGGAATTGAACCTACGACCAGTCAGTTAAGCGACGACCGTTCTACCGCTGAGCTATTAGGGTGTGGCTTAAGGCATTGGCTTGCTAATCAACGATAAATCTTCTAGTACCACGGGCTGAACCCCGCGGGAACTAAATATAACCATGGAGATTTTGGTATCAGACGAAACAAAAAACACTGAATTGATAAAATCAGTCCGAAACTACCGAATGGGTAACAAACTTAGGGACTACCAAACGAACTAAACAATGAATACTATTCCTTTTCGACAACTTGAATTAAACCATCTCTACTAATAAAGATTAAACCTCCATAACAAGGCGAAGGGGCGTTCCCCGGTACAATAGAAACTATTTCTCCAGCCAGATCCAACTCAAACAAGCAACTAACAATATCTTCTTCGAAAGACACGTTCTCGCTTTCGAGACTCATCAATGGAAAAGACACGAAACCTTCATGAATGTAGCGAGAATAAGAAAGACCGGGGTATGCGGTTAGAAATTCCCGGTCGAAATCGGCTAACATAAAATTGAGTAAGACCATTGTGATAAGCCCAGCGGGTGGTATCCCAGCCCCAGTAGACCAATCCTTTCCTTTTTTATCCAAAATAGGTATTGCTAAAAACGATGAAACCAAGTCAAAAACGTACCTATCCCTCACCAAGGATTCCAGCTTTCGCAAAAGACTGGTACGGGACATTTTTTTTAAGGAGTCAGGCAGATCCAATTTGAAAAGCTTGATTCCCCTGCCCCCTCCAACTAATCGGCCATAGAACACCCGGCGATCCGCTCGAAACCCAAACGACTGCTCTAGAAAGACAGAAGAATGCGCAAAATGAACGCTTAACATACGCGCGAGAGCGATTAAAACGAGATCGTCCCGGGCGAACAGCAAAATCCAAATCCGGTAAGTCGGGCAGACAAAAGCTGTGAGAAAAAACCTCTTGGGGGTGGTCTTTTGGAAAAACCTCAAGCTTTAGCGGTGACAAAGCAAACACCTCTTCTAACAAATGCTTTTGGATTGATTTTACCCTTCCCGGTCTCAACGAAGGAAAAAAAATAAATAAAACAATTCTATATATACAAAAGCTATTTCTATATAAAAGAAAGTTGTTGTTTCGAACATAAAGAGGAAGCTTTCATACCCTGATTTCGTCTTTGACTTGTTTTTTTTCTTTTCAAACTTTAGGACGGTAGTCAAGTCAAGCCAAGCTAAAAGTAGTGAAAGTGTTGACACCATAAACTGTTTTTATTAAGAGTCAATGAGGATTGTGCCACGTGTTGTCCCAGGTGTACGGGTTAAAGGGATGCGACGTCGTTCTGGCTACAATTCCACGATGTATGAAATTCCTTCATCGTCTCAAGTAGGGGATTAGGACCTCGAAGCCACTGGAAATACCCAGAGGTCTGTCTTCGAATCAGGAAGTACCAGCAGATAATGAAGTAGGTCTGGTCACTCGAGCAGAATTGTTGGCCATGTTAGATAGAAATCACCAGGCCGTAAATGAGTACTTCGATAAACAGATTCAAGAAATGACGACCGATAGATATAAACGAGAAACTGAACGAATATAGGAGTCATGGAGGCGTGACTGTGAAACCATACTTTGGTACAGTTAACAAGGTTGGTACCTATGTTAGCGAAAGGACACATCGAGAGGCTGATAGAGTTATCTTAGATATAAACCAGTCCTTGTCAGCTACAGTGGCACCGATGGCCAAACAAGTGGCCAGAGAAGTCATAGTCACCCAGGAGCCCATAGTTTCTAAGCACAATGAGACTAACCAAGCCTTGGTTGGCGAGATCCAAAGAGTAGCCTCGAATGCAGGCCAGAGATCTGACTTAGAAAGGAATCGAATGACCCTTAGCACTAGGGCACCCCCACAGGACCCTAGGTACCTCTAGCTAATAAATTCCCAAGCCTTAGGGAGAACCCTTTATTCGAAGTCCCTAACCAGAGGGGTAACCCTTTGTTTGAACAAGGGGGGCAGGGTGTCCCATTAGGATATCCAACACAAGTACAGAATAGTGGTTCTCCTCAAACGAATAACTTGAGTCTACCTTCGCCAGAGTAACCCAGTGATTGGACAGAATGCCCAAGTCCCTAAAAATCCTAAAATAGATGCTTCGAATGGCCAAGTGACAGGCAAAAAAAGTCAGGCACAGCACCTCAACGCTTTTAGTAGCGTGGGGAGAGCGGCCGAGCATCAGTTGAAGCAATTGACTAAGTCGCATATATAGATCACGATCGAGCAACTAAACGTGATCGTGGTCAAGCTCGTTCGGCTGAGATCTTTCCTCAATAGGAAAAGGTCGGTCTTGACTTGATGCCGTCCCCAATTCCTATTCTTTTTCAGGAAGTGGACTAAACTCATCTTGAAGTAGTTCTCCTCCCCGGTTAGTTCTATAGGAGTCAGAGCGTAGAAGAATCAACTAAGTCAACAGATTGCGAAGACTAGCCATCCTTCTGATCTTCCTATTCGGGTCTAGCCTCAAAGCTTCCTTTCTCTTTTCCCGTTACACGGACACCTCTTTCATTCCTTTGTGTATCGATCAAAGAGTATATGCTTCACACACCTCATTTAGAAAGAGTTAACGAACAGAACAGTTCATGGGAGACAGAACAGAAAAGAGAAAGGCTTCCTAGTTCTGTGATAAATGACGGAACGGACAGACAGACATCAAAGGAGCTGTGCCAAGTCCGGAAGCACGGCACAAGATAGTGAACAAGTCCTAGGCTTTTGACATCTCAGCCCACTGATCAGAATGGAGCTGGTTCATCTGATTTGTTGAAAGGAAGATTTCCATTTTTCTACGTATTTGATTCAAGTAGGAATTAAATAACAATGACCTCTCGGCTACCGTACCGATCGGGATTGAGCTTCCTCAGATGGAGCTGAAGAGAGAAATTCCAGTCAGGGAAAAATTTGTGATCGATCCCGTGCAGAAGAATAAAGAAAAGAACCAACGAGACCCGTGCTGAAAAGGCATAACGGAAACCAGTCCCGCGATCTTTCTCTTTCAAGTTAGCAGATCGGCTCTCCTCAGTGAATTGTAGCCAAATCGATTCTATCTTTGTAGAGCCACTTTTTTTGTATTTGAGATGGACCAGAAAGGTGCCTGCGGGCCTCACACAAGTCTATCCTCGATCAGCTACCTCTTAGCAACGAGATGTGTGATTGGCTTGGCTATGGTTCTGCCTTTCCTTTAATTAGGTTAGAATTGAGACCCTCGGGGTCCTTCCCTTACTTGAGAACAGCAGGGGCGGTCTTTACAATTCTTTCATAACATCTGTTATAAATCAGTCTAAGTTTTATATGGTATGGGATAATAAACAAAATGTTTTTGTCCTTTCTAGGACCTTCATCTAATCATTTCGAATCTTTGATTGAACTGTCCAAATCCGCCACTCACTCCTTGGTTGGTCTTCCATTCTCTTCCCCGAGTTCTATTAATTAGGAATCGTCCTTGATTATCTTTAAGGCTATTCCTTCCCCTCCACATTGCACAGACGAGTTGGCTAGACTCTTCCGAAATTTCGTATAGAAAGAAAAAGAGATTTGTCTTGCTTCTTCACAGGATAGAAAAATGAAAGTGAAAAGGCAAGATCTTAGGAAAAGTCTTTCGACAGAGAAAGTACGATCTGTTCATTAATAGTAGCGGCGTTCCCCCTTGACCTGGCCGGGCTTTAGCGCCCTTCTTTCTTTGTTTGTGTCTCTTTCTTTCTCCCATACTTTCCGTTGGTCAACAACCAACAAAAGCTCTCTATACTTCTTCAATAAAAGTACAGGAAGGACTCTCTTTCTGTCTGGAATCATTCTTTCAAAATAAATCATGCCTCAACTGGATAAATTCACTTATTTTACACAATTCTTCTGGTCATGCCTTTTCCTCTTTACTTTCTATATTCCAATATGCAATGATGGAGATGGAGTAATTGGGATCAGCAGAATTCTAAAACTACGGAATCAACTGCTTTCACACCGGGGGAACAAGATCCGGAACAAGGACCCCAAGAGTTTGGAAGATATCTTGAGAAAAGGTTTTAGCACCGGTGTATCCTATATGTACTCTAGTTTATTCGAAGTATCCCAATGGTGTAAGGCTGTCGACTTATTGGGAAAAAGGAGGAAAATAACTTGGATCTCTTCTTTCGGAGAAATAAGTGGCTCACGAGGAATGGAAAGAAACATTCTCTATCTGATCTCGAAGTCCTCATATAGCACTTCTTATAATCCTGGATGGGGGATCCCTTGTAGGAATGACATAATGCTAATCCATGTTCCACACGGCCAAGGAAGCATCGTTTTTTAATCGAAGAACAGGAAATAAGACTAAGACAAACGCCAAAGAAATGGAATTTTTTACAATATAAATCTAAGAACTCCCAATATCAAAAAATGACTTGTGGCGGAACACTAACCCAATTTCAAACGCCGATAGAAGCGTAAAAAACGACTTCTTTTTTTTTTCCATAAAACAGTGAAAAAGCGGGCAGAGACGCATTGATCTTATTTATGTCTCTTATGCTTGAACAAGACCAACTAATGATGCTGGGTCTATGTGTCATTTGTGTAATTTCAACCAGTATTACTGTATTCTGCCGTAGGAGTTCACTCAGGAAAAGGGGAAGGGAAGAGGGCCCTTCACTGGATCGCATCTATTTACAGGATCAGCTGCAAGATCTTACGGTCTTAGGGCACCCCTCAGAATCCAATGATTCTGGAATCGTTCCAGAATGCAGTCTTTTC
>JANTPM010050442.1:30000-35905 GCA_025434745.1 Erythroxylum divaricatum
CTCCTTGCATTTATGCCGGAGACGTCGCCAGTGCTATGGGCTTTGGCTTATGTAGATCAAAAATGATTCATGGGATTGTGGCGCTCTACTCGCCGCCAATGCGGAAGGATGCCGCCGAAAAGAATGGAACGCTGCTTTGCTCTGCTGGATGCGTCGAATCCCGTATAACAAGCGAGCTTTTTACCCTCAAATTCAAACATGTGGGCGCAAAATGCTATCCTGCTCTTCTGTTACGTAGCACTAGAAGCCCGCTCATGCTGCTTCGGTGGCGCTTTTTCGCCTTCTCTTCGCTCTGGACAGGAGTGCTAGTGGACACGGGGAGGGAGCAAGCGAAGCGTGTTGTTCGTAATGGAAAGAAAGATATCACTACTTCGCCTCTTTGTTGGACCGCCGGCGCGAACACAGTGGTCTCTGACCAAGACCAGGAACCAATTCGAATTTGGATCTTGACATGTTGGTGGTTTTTAACCGTAGGCATCTTGCCAGGAAGTTGGTGGGCTCATCATGAATTAGGTCGGGGTGGCTGGTGGTTTCGGGATCCCGTAGAAAATGCTTCTTTTATGCCTCGGGTATTAGCCACAGCTCGTATTCATTCAGTAATTCTACCCCTTCTGAATTCTTGGACCTCGTTTCTTAATATTGTAACTTTTCCATGCTGTGTCTCAGGAACCTTTTCAATACGGTCCGGATTTCTAGCTTCCGTTCATAGTTTTGCTACAGATGATACACGAGGAATCTTTTTATGGCGGTTCTTCCTTCTAATGACCGGCATATCTATGATTCTTTTCTCCCAGATGAAGCAGCAAGAATCGGTCCGTAGAACCTATAAAAAAGAAATGGTTGTGGCGCGAAGTACTCTTGTGCACCTACGTCATTCGGCTCGCGCGCAACCCCGCCCCGTTATGTTATGGAAGAATTGAATTTCTTACTGGGCTGGTTATTCAGAGCCAGAAATTGGCTGTTCGTCCCGCGACTAGAATCAGATCGCTTCGGGGGTCACTACGGCGTGGCTGAATGTAGAATAGTCCGCCTCTATAGCGTTTGATCAGTAGATTATTTATCACTTCGGAAGATGGTCAAGGTAGCTTGCTTTCAAGCCACTGCACTAGATGCGCATGTAGTCATAGTAGTCGGCTCAGAATGCCTCTGTTCTATACTAAAAGACTACTTCGGATGAATGGGGAATGCGCCCTGTGGGAGCGTTATTTGGAAAGGTTGTTCCGTCAGCTGATTCACCTTATAATGCATTTTTGAATTGGATCCAAGAATATCATATAGGATCATCGATCTGTTCTGCCAATCAATCCAATAGACGCTGGCTGATTTACATAGTCAAAGCACTTTCGGACGTCAGCATGTACTAATCGCTCTACCCTTGGACATCGAGGGAAAAATCATGAGTCTATTTCCTGCAACGGAAGCCGTAAGATAAAGGTAGAAGGATAGAAGGAAAAGTCTGCTCCAGGGCCGGGTGGGTTCTCTGCGGCTTTTTTCTGTGGAAGAACACCATACTTTCTATCAAATATGGAATGGCAGCAAGCTCGGAATTGGATAGAAAGCAAAGCACAATAGGCCTTTCTATATGGATTGCCTCAAGTATTGTTTCTTTCTTGCTCCTGCCTTACCCAGGAAAATCAACCTTCTCTCTTCAATGAACTGTTTTTTCAACAGAAGTTGTTATAACAGTTATATGAGGCGAGCAGTGAAGCTATCATTACAATAGGTTTCTTTAATGCACGTACTTTTAATAAGACAGAATATTGCAACCTCAACGCAAAGAGAGACCGGCGATTGGGACATACACATTTTAGGAGGAAGCTAACCCTAATAATGTTTCTTTACCCTACAATATATGGGATAGACTTTTTTCAATTCTTTGATTCGAGTTTGAAAAAGAGACTAGGCTCTTAGCCTTTAGGAATCCATGCCTTAAAAGAGCTCTAGCAGGCCTCTCTGTAGGCATTAAAGGAAAAATTCTTGCTTAGCACAGGACTAACGTAGACTGAAGCCCAAGCCAATTCTTATACTACTTTACCTCTTCCCCCCTCTCTTCTTGTACGGATGTATTATCATAGCCTTTAAGGGTTTAGTCCTTTACATGCGAGCTTAGGTTCACACACTTTTTTTTTTCTTTTTTAAGAAATTACAAAGCAAGCTTCAAAAGTGGGTACTAATAGCCTCTAGAGTTTAGAGGGAGCTCACTGCCGAGCGCCTCACTTCGCCAAGAAAAGCACTTCTTACTGGGTGAAGGGCAGGGCCTACGCTCGCTTGTTCCTGCGCGCGAATATCCGGCTTTTTGGTCAGCGGCTATCTGGACCACCATACCTTCTCTATTGCAAGCTACCTAGCAAGCAACCTCTCTTATCAAGAGTAGGTATTGAGGCTTTGGCGACGAAGAAAACTGAGAACTTTTTAGACTAGGCCTTAACGACCAATGGCTAACTTAGATAAAGAGTCCACACTTCGGGCATCCGGTACAGCAGAATGGTAAACTGCTGCAAAGCACACAAAACCAAGCGCCGCACTAAAGCAGCAAAGTAAACTGCACACGTAACCAGCCGACCTACCACTTAGACCTAGTAGTCCGGAAGAGAGCATCACTCCTATTCGGGAGTGGGACCGTTGAGGGCCCTTATGTAGCTATGGGTTCGGAGCAGGAAGCAGGGCACCTTTTTTTGGGTGATAGGACCTCTGAACACGCTCTTTCGACTAGCAACTAGTTCTTGTCTTTTAGGAGGAGCGGGAAGCTTTTTAAGGAAATGAAAGGAAAGACAATTGTCCCATCAACATGTCCAGTCCAGCTTGTCTTCCAGGTTCCTATTCATAATGACTACTACAAGAGTACAACTATAAAGGAGAGCTTTGTAAAAGCGAACTAAAGCCCTATCTATCACATCTCCCACACATGAGGGTTTCCCGAAAGATCTAGTGATTGCTGCAGAACCCTCTAGTAAGAAAGAGGCTAACTCGATAGCTCAACGCGTTTCATTCTTGGTACGAGCATGAAAACACAGGATTAGCAGCCTAATATGTCTCACTTCCATTTTTCTGTGAAAGAATCCAGTCTCAAAGCTAACAGCGGATTCGCCACCATTGGTTCGTTGGACCGTGTGCTATTATTCATCAAAGGATTATCTCTTCCGGGTATCAAAAGAGCTATCTCATTAAGATGTAGTAGCTTGATTCGTTCCAAATCACCGACAGGCAAGACTTTCTATAAAGCATAGACTGGCTGCTTTGTCTAAAGAAGAGACAGGCCTACTATCTAAGACTGGCATGAAACTATTCTATCTTTTTTTTTTATCCTGAAACAGTTATGTTAGGGCACTCCTTCGAGGAACATATAGATTGTCATCTCCTGGTACGCAGTCCCAGAGACTTCGTAGCCTGGAGTTATAGTACCAATTCCTATTGATCCAATTTCATTTCTAGTCTTTTGCCCTTCAATTGAGAATGCCGGAGAGCTATGAGTAAAGGAAGCAATCTCTCATAGGCCAAAGAGAGCAGGAGTAGATAGCTTCGATGCATTTCCAGTCTTAAGGCAAAGCCCATCAAATAACTTCTGGCTACCTGTGGTAAACATATCCCGTTCCAATTTCTTTCGATGTTGTGCCATTTCTGGGGTAAGGCTAATAAATCTAGTAGCAGTCTCCTTTATAGTTACAGGCTAGTCGTAAGCCCTGCCAGTTCTATCTTCGGGGTAAGCGCATCCAGTGGAATAAAAACCTTGGAGCAACCATTTCCCTTCTCCTGGTCACTTTGAGCTAACTGAAACGCTATTAGAGTTTCACCGTACTCGTATGCTTAAGACAAGTGGATGGAGGGTTTTCCAGTTGAAGGAGATCCGTCCGAACTCCGAACGAAGAATATCATAGGTAGCGCACTGAATCCATATGTGAGTTTCCTGCAATGGAGTTTGAGTTATCTTTGGGTCCAGGCTACTTAGTTCTCTTAAAGCCAGGTCCCTTTGCAGCCGATCCAGCCATTGAGAGTTTTGTTACATCCCCTTTTCCAGCCGTTGAAAGAAGGGTTAGATCCCATCCTTCTGCTTTTGAGCGATAAAGAGTTCCTTGCGAGCCAGCAGTGGGATTGATTATTTTATGCCAGAAAATGTGAGTTCGCAGTTATGCATTTCGAGTTTGATTTCCATCTCTACCATATCTCCTTCCTTAAATGGGTATGGTCCCAGGGTTCGCTTACAGAGAGTGCTGTGAGTCAGTCTGAGATTCTCTTTCTCTTATTCTAGGAGGACCATTTGAATAGGCGCTTTCCCCGTACGCAATAACTATAACTATCGGTACTCCAGTGGTCAATATGTCTAGTGCCAGTTCTATTCCACTCGATCCATTTTTAGTTTGCTTCTAGGCATATATATCCCGTGACCTTGGATGGGGTTCCAAAGGATTCAGTTGTTTTTTTCTGTAGTTTTCTTGGTTCTATCTCACCTGCGCTTTTCTTTCTATTCCTTGGAGCTTGTTCCAATTCTTGATTTTCCAAGGGCGGCGGGCTATAGTTAGGCATATGCCCAAGTAGGGCAGGGATGGAGGAGAAAGAGACTTGACTCGCCCTTCACCCCTCAACCATTCAAAAGAAGCAATAGCAAAGAAAGCAGCAAGAGTGGAGAGAACAAGCTCTTCGGCAACAGCAACTCGAGAAAGCAATTCAGTTTGTGAGGAACCGGCCACTTATTTATATACGTCGCCCTTTGACGATCTGTCTGTCTGTTCAGGCAGGTGCCACGGAAGTGAGTACGGAATCAGAGAAGGGAAAAGGGGGACTGCAACGTCAAAGACTTAGGGACTAAAGGAAATGAGTTCCGAGACTCATCTAAGTTCCCATTGGCCGTTTGAAGCCACGGGATGGGTAAAGTCAGAATAGAAGCTACAAGCAACTGTCCCAATAGGCGCAATGAGTGTTTACACTCGACAATAGGTCTCACTGAACTGGGTCAAAGAACTACCTTCCTGGAGCTACCTCCTTACTTAGATCGTTCGTTCCCCAATTCAAACTCGGATCAGTTGGCAAGTGGATTCCGTGCCCGGGTACGAAACTAGTTGCTATGATTCGATCTCGAAAGAGCGAAATCTAGCCTTTTGGCTTTCTCCTTTTTGGGTCTGGGCTAATTCTTGAAAGCAGCAACTCCTACACCTACCGCTATTTTAACAGAACAACTATCGATTCTCACCCCGAGCTGCCCTGAGAGAAGACGAGAAATTAGGTAACGTAGCAACTAAGACTTCTCCAGGCTTTCTAGCCGATGCAATTGGATTAAAAACCTCGGCAAAGAAGCATATAACTAGCGTTTAGAAAGTGCTTCGAAAGGCTTCATCGATCGAGACTCAAACGATCACATCTATATTGGGGGTAGCTGTGCAACTTGTTGGGAGCAAGCAAACTTTCGCGCAGCTCACACACCACTCCGCTCAAATACACTATCATCATACGAACGCCCGCAAGAGGGCTGCTGGAAAAGAGCAGTTTGAAGCAAGTCAAAGAAGACCATAATAATGGTCAAAATGGAATCACTTTTTGTTTTGCTATTCTATCCAAGACTCTCTCAGTCATAAGTCTAAGTTAAGTGGAATTTCTCAATTCCTTTTCAGTTGTATCTGTTGCAAATTCGAATTTGAGTAACAAATTCTCTTTATTCCGCCGTTCATACCTATTTTATACATTCCATATCCACATATGGAGTTATATACAATTTTTTTATATTCTGTTTACAGGTTACAGAATATAAAAAAATTCCATCATTGTTAGATCAATCCATATAATTGGATGAAGAACGATCCAATAATGTCAATAAATGGGAAATTCAAAATACTGGGTGCGGGAATGTCTACAATACCTGGATTTAATCAGATACAATTTGAAGGATTTTGTAGGTTCATTGATCGGGGTTTAA
>JANTPM010052514.1:0-21360 GCA_025434745.1 Erythroxylum divaricatum
AAAAAACTTCCAGCGGAGAAATCAATTCAATAGATTGACTTCGAAAGATATGGGCTTCTTTGGGCGTAAAAGTTGTTCTCTTATCTTAAGATATTTCGAGTTGGATGAAAAGATCGCTCCTAAAGGTTTAATAAGACATTAGATTCTCATTCATCAATAACTCGACTTCCAGCTTCTCACATGGAAGGGTCCGGTCCGGAAGAAGAGGAAAAGGAGTTCACCTCAAATCAAGGCAACGCGCACTCAATCCATCCATCCTGTCTGATTGAGAAAGTCTTTAGGTTCCAGAGTTCCGACCTATAAAGGAGTGAAACCGCTTCCAAAGACTCAGCGATAGGGTAGGGCGTAGTGACTACTCAGATGAAAGCTTCGGAGGAAGCATGGTGTTAAACGAGGTCGGTGAAGCATACCTTCCATCCAGTGCTATGTTTGCAAGAGAAGGTGTGATCGTAGGAGCTCAACCTGTTGCCGGTGGTTTGAGACATAACCGCTGCTAGGGGAATAAAAGGTTTGGTCCTATCCGCTTTTAGAGTGATCGCAGACTTAAGTAGGTCCCTGAGAGTCCTCGCATCACAGCCTGCTCTTATACAATTCCAAAGCATTCTTTTCATAGGCAGACTAACTACTGGATACAAGATAGGGTATACTGATTCTAAGCCTACCTTTTCTTTTCCTTACTCGCTGACAACCTTGCTTACTTTGAACTTTTTCTTAAGCTTGGCAGACTAGCTCCTAACTTCCTTGATAGAGCGATGAGCTTACTTAAATAGAGTGCTATCCTCAGTAATTACTTAAAAGATAACCTTGCACCAGAACGAGGCTGACTCAGACTCTTACTTCGGGATAGCTGCTTTAGAACCTAACCTTATTTTGACTTCTAGGGTTTGCTGGTTCTAAAACCTGTCTCCCCTTTTTTTGAGGAAGTAAGGAAGTGGATAAACCTTATAACCCTGTAGGAGTAAGAGCCAGCTAATCCCTCTATCAGTCTAACCCCGCGAGCAAGGAAACTAGCTAAGCAAGTAATTCCAGGTCAGGAAGGGCAGAAGAAGAATTGAATAAAGTAAGGAAGTCCCGGGGCTGGTGCTATAGTAAACTGCCACAGGTACTAGGAGTAAGCCTGCAAGTAGTATTTATTAAGCAGTAAGCCCTAGAGCTCGAGATTGTAAGTTTCAGGTACTAGTTTTGCAGCAAGAGCTAGTCATTCCCCAGCGCTGTAGTAGCTTTAAAGGGGGAGGAAGTGCGAGGCGAGATGAGAACCAGCTAATCAACTAATCCCCTGTATCCTGCCTTGTAGGGCTAATTCTCCCCTATAATCCATGGTTGACCAGTATACGCTCTACTAGCCTGTCAGCCCTTTGGCTACCCTCAGTCCCCTTTTCGATGCAGACATTCGACTTGACTGTCTTCCAGTTGAAATTCTCCTGGTTTTATAAAGCAAGGAGGATAAGAAGGTGATAACCCGCTAGCAAGTGCAAGTAAACCTCTTGGCGATAGCGCTCGAGCACTTGTCTTATGTATAATAAAAAAGGGCTAGGAGCTCGAAACGGACAGCGGTGAATACTTCACAAGCAGCCGCTAGTTCAGGACTCTATTTGCTAGTCTCACGGTGAATTACCCTCATTACGAGCTTCTAGAGCTAGTCGATTAGCGACGGAACCGGGTTCCCCTAAACTCCACCGAATTCTATCCATCATCTCGGTCAGAGCGGGCTTGGACTAGTCTTTTCTCTTTCTTTGCCTTATACCGAATAACGAAAGAGTTGGAGTTTGATATCCCAATAAGGGTCGATGTAATTGACTCTCGGGGAAATCTCTCTTTGCTAGTTCATCTAGAAGCCCCTTTTCGTATTCGTCTTCATTGGGAACGGGGGAAAGAGATCTTGGGAAAAGTGTTTTTCCTAGGGATCGGGAAACTCCTTGAATCCATGTTTCCGCGCTAGAAGGAGAAGAAATTGAACCGCCCTAGTATATATACTCACTTCGTTCGTATGGCGTAGCGATTTGCTTTTTAGGGAGCATAAACTTCTGCAGGTATTGGTTTTTACCTTATCTTAGGGTGCAGGGGAAAGATTCTTTGTATCCCCGGGAGCAGGAGCAACTACAATTGCTTTAGCGGGCGAAGGAGCGAAATGAATGTACGCAGGGCCCCAATGAGCCTAAGACTCATACTCTTATTCCCTTTTCGGAGCCGAAACAACTGCTTGAATGAGAGCAGTTACATACCTCCTGTGCCCCTTCCCAATGGGAGAAAATGCGGTCTCTGGAAGCAGAAATTCAACTTTCTAACACCGATGCGGAATCTCCCGAAAACTCCCATCAACATGGCTTAAAAGGCCTTTTTGTGGCCGATGCTCCGATGTAATGGGCCAGGGGCCAAGGTCACTTTGAGGCTATTCCAGCCCAGAATCTCGGAATGAAGGGGCTTTATCTGGCCTCAGGCCAAGCATTAAGAAAGAAGGAAGATTCCCGGTCTCAGTTAAAAGAATCTCACGATTCAAAGTCTTCTTTTGCTCTACCTTATTGGTAGCCTATTAGTGCTTTAGAAGCAATAAGATCTCTGTCTCTATCTCAATCCGCCCTTAAAAGGGAAAAGCCTCTCTCTTCGGCTAAGTCTAGAAAAGTTCCGCCAAACGCAGGTTTTTCTAGCTTAAAGATCGACCTCTGAAAGAAGATTTTAGAGTTCGAGAATAGGATTTCCTATTGCCAAGTGGGGTGATTGAAACTACCTCGTATGTATGAAGAAAGCAATGAAAGCAGCCCCGGAGGAAGCTGCAGAATAGATCTAAACCAATCAGAGGTCCTTGGCCCATCAGGGATCGGGACACCAGTGTAATTGGTTGTAGTAGGTGATGAAGTCCTTCTATAATTTAATAAGGAAGTCCGAGTGTTTATGAGTAAGGGCCCGCAGGATGCCCTCTAGCCGGGCTAAGGTTCGGCGCTTGTTATGAAAGATGTTACCGAAAACAGCCTTATTCCAATCCTTAACCGCTACTGTTAAAGCTGAGGTTGCAGAAGTTATGGAATGGCCACTTTTTTCGCTTGAAGATATTTTTGAACTGATCATGGTTTAGCCAAGCAGCTTGATAGCGAAAGGGTCTATCTGACGGCAATTAGAAATGTAATCAGCAGAGTCAATGAGAATCGGACTATGATCCGAATGTGTTCTAGGCAGAACCACAAGACGAGCTTCAGGGAATTTTAGTTTCCACTCGGCATTCGAAACTACCCTATCCAGCCTCTCTCGTTTGATGTTTAAGCCATGACCAGACGGGCTACTTTACTTATAACAAAAGAAAATTGCCCGCTCTTCTTGGGCTCGCCTTCTCTTTCATTCTCTTCTCTCGGCTACCAGAATAGGATCTTAGGCTTTCTACTTAGATGCTTGAAGCACTTGCGCGTGGGCAGAATAACTGCCAGAGTTCCTTCCCAGTCCTCTTTTACTGGCGAGCCAACTTCCTATTGTAATGAGAAAGGGCTAAAGCCCCACTCCCTGACAAGGGCATTCTACAATGAAGAGCTAACAAATCCAACTCTAAACCAAAGCATCCTGAAAAAAAAGCATTGAGAGTGGAAAAAAAAGAGAATTCCCGATCTCCGCTATAAGAAGATAACGAGAAGAACAATTGATAGGGAATCGCCCTAAACTCAGGTTTGGAAGCTGAAAGAGAGATATCTGGGATAACATATACTAATCTTCTACAGCTCTTATGCTAAACCTTTCTTCGGGCTTGGACTAGCCTTTTTTCTAGCGAATTCTATCCCGCTCTCAAGAGATGCAGGCTATGAAGCTATTGGAAAAGAGGTTCTTTATACATCTTTAACAGGACTTTCAAAACCCCCAATGGGTGATTACCAAATAATAATAAGGACACTAAACTTCAGTTTGACAGCTTAAAGATTTACTGAAGGGACAAGATTTTGAAAAGCGAGCTGGAGTCGACATCTCTGGAGTGACTTTTAAGTAAGGTTTTGCCTGGAACAAATCTAACTCTAAACCAAGACGATCTCTTTCTTCCTTTGCGATTGAGCTCTTTCCCTTCTTCGAAGGCTATTTCATAGGTAGAATTTCTTGGGTCAATGTGGTTTAAAATACATCGATTTCAGCTCTTTCTTCACCCCAGTGCTTTCTTCCCTTATAGGGAGCCTATTAGTGGGTTTTCTAGCTTAAAGATCGACCTCTGAAATCAAGTTCTTATACCAGCTCTTATCGAAGATAGCCCGGAATCTCTCTGAATGCTAAGGGCTTTGCCTGAGCTGAGCCTTTGACATGGAAGAAATCCAACTCAAAAACCAAAGCATCCTGGCCGTAAGCCAACCGACCAAGCATTGAGATAAGAATATATCAAGTAGTGGTTCTGAGCGTCTCGCTAATGAACAAAGTAACGAGACTTCTTTGAATGGGCGTGCTGAACGAAAACATCGCCACATCATGGAAACTCTTCGTGCCTTACTCAACCTTAGGTGCGTTCGGTCTTCCATTCATCCGGAGCCCTACCTAATGGGATGGGTAAAGAAGCCAAAGGCTAAGAAGAAACGGACTACCCGCCCAAATATAGTTGAGTGGTAAGGTAACTAGAGTGCAATATCCGATTTGGCAGCATACCCGATTTCATGCTTTGTAGACATTGAATGCTTATCCGGCATTGAATGATGAAATAGCATAAGAGAAGAAAAGGAGTAGGAATGAAAAGGTTCTAGCACTTATTTCTTCCCAAATCAAAGCTACTTTCTATATGCTTATCACATGAAATTCGAAAGAAGAAGAGAAAGGGGAAGCCGAAGGCTGGGTAAGAAGGAAAGGGAAAAGCAAATAGCTCGCCCGGGAGCCTGTCTTTTGGTTAAGTAAAAGATAAGAGCTAACTTGATGTAAGAGGTCGAGCGACTATATCATGGGAATATTCCCACTATTTCTTCTTACCTTCTCGCTACCCTAAACTCTGGTTTAGAAGCTTTTTCTCGATCTCTGGAAAAAGTGCTCGATCAGATATAGATCCAAAGAGTTCAGGAAAGGTGGAAACATAGATTGGAAAGAAAGATTTCCCCAAGTCTGTAAACAAACTCGCGCGAGAACGCCTTTTTCGGTCGTTGTTGACTCAGAAGGGAGGGGTACCAAACGTGGATTTTAGCTAGAAGAATTGAGCGTCGACAGCTATAAGCTATGAGTTGTGAATCAGGGGCAGGGGAAAGGCTTGAAATCAGGGAATCAGGGAACAACGCTAAACTCTCCCCAAAGGGCTTTTGCGCGAGGAGATTCGACACCCTACTTAGACTCAGAAAAGGAGGAGTGGAATGCCGAATTCGGTACCCATTTTCATTAGTGGAGGGGGGTACAACTAGGGTTTTCAATATCCGAAATGCCAGTTTCTCACCCCGATGATACTGATCCCACGCGGGTAGCCCAACATGCCTTGTAGACGGAGATTTTGGCCAATGCGAGGACGTCAGACCAGCGGGGGTACCCCCATTTCCATGGAATCAATGCCCCGATCCCCCTTCTTGACTTACGGCTCGCACAACTCTCTTTGGGTTCCAAACCTCGTCCGTCTCTAAACCCTATTACCCCACCTCCGATACTGACAGCCCGAGGGCGCTAGCTTTGTGTTGGGTTGGGAATTCCTATTGGTTCTCTTTTAGCTTTTAGAGAACCGATGAAAACTCCCTTTGAGCTGTGGGGCGTGTGCCAAACGATTACCTCCTTAATACGCTTGGGCCATAGGCCAGGTTGCTTTCTCGGATCGAAGTCGGGATTAGCGCTGTGGGAAAGATGACTCTCTATTAGCGATTAGCGCTGCGGGAAAGATGAAACTCTTTCCCAAGTCAAAGTACTAGGGGACATCAACCTGCCTTAGATGGTCCTTATTCGCTTTATTAGATAAGGGCTGCGAAACTAGAAGACCGAAAAAGTACTATCAATCATTACTCCACCGAAGCCCTAAGCTGCTCCCAAACCAGAAGCTTCTAGCACGAGTGCACTCTAGGAGACAATGATCAAGAGACTCAGTAGCTGCATCACACTGACCACAGGTTGAGTCCACAGCTACTCCGCGCCTCAGAAGGTTAGCCCTAGTTGGTAGGCTATTTTTCAAAGCTCTCCAAACGAAGTGCTTGACTTTTGGAGGAATAGATAAGGACCAAACACCACGCCAATGAATGTTGTCACACTCCTCATGAGAAGAACCTCCTGATGAGTTGGGATCCGATTGGTTCATAAGTCAGTGGTATGCACTCCGGACTGTATACGAACCATTACGTGAGAACTTCCACACCAATCTGTCAGGCGGCTTCCTTGGACTAAGGTAGATTTGCTTCACTTGTGATGCTTCAAAGGGAAGAAGAATCTGGTCAATAAGAGCAACATTCCTGCCATAGCCATCCGGATTCATTAAGCTGCTCACAGTCGCTTTCGAGTCCAGGATCTTCGGAGGAGACCATACCCGAAAGAAAGCCATTTTGATTGAGAAGCCATCCATCCCTCCATATCAGAACCGAGTTACCGTTCCCTATGCGCCAAAAGAGACCTTTTTGAAGAACCTCTCGTGCCTTACAGATGCTCCTCCAGGTATAGCTAGGGTTGTGTCCAATGGGTGCCTGCAAAAAGATGTTCTAGGGTAAGACCTCGCTTTGAGAACTCGTGCTAGCAAAGAATCTTCGTTAGTCACTAAGCGCCAGCATTGCGAGATAGAAATTCTTCTGCTTATTTCACAAAAACTGGCATCTAGCTCAACGGTATCTAAAAAAGAAAAGAGCTGGTACTATCCTCTTTTCTCTTGGGCTTTTGCCTTTGACCAGGAGGGAATGGAATCCAACTCTAAACCAAAGCAAACTGGATATGTGCTAATAACTCATTCTAGGGTTGACCTATCTAATCAATACACCGTTAAGAGTCTAACACTATCTGATAATGAGTCTGATAGAGTAGATTCAGGACAGAGTGGAAACACAGCCCTTATAGAGAAGGGCTGAAACACCGACCCTAAGAGTGCCGGGGAGGATAAGCAAGCAAAGCGATAAAGGAACAAGCGAAGCGATTAATGCAATAAGCAACCTCTTTTCCGAAGCAAAGGTGCTAGTAGCCTACAAGCGAAAGGCACTCAGTGTGCTTATGCTATATATAGTCTAAAGTGAGCGTAGCGAACGAGAAAGGTAAACTAGGCTGTTAGCATGACGTTAGGAATGCCCAGTAGGAGAAAGAGTAGCAGCAGGAGCAGCGGATTCGCCTAAGAAAAAAGGGAGCAATCGCCAAACCTTTGATTCCCCGGGGTCTTCTCCTTGATTGCGGGAGCTACTGTTTGTGGTTTCGGGCAAATCAACCTCCGCTACTGTATGTGAGAGAGAGTGGGGAACAAAGGGTAGTTCTTCTTCCAATCCTGTTCGACTTCATACTATAATTCCCTATTCTCTTTCTTGGGGTCTAGTTTTCAACTTCGCCTCAAAGCGGGGAGTGCCCATTTGCTAGTCCAATTCTTTAGCGGGAAGTCCCAAGAGAAAGAGAGATGGAATTCTTTATCCTATACTATTTACTCTTATTCTTTCACTCTTCTTCTTTATCCTCTACTTTATCCTCTACTATTCTTCTTTTTTTCTTTTCTTTTATTCTATAGTGAGCACCCTCTTCCCACAGGAGCCGGAGTGAATTGATGTAGAGAATCATTTGGTTCCAAGAATCAATCGGAGATTTCATTTCCCTCTCTTCATTGGGCTGACGCCCGGTGCCAGGATGTGGGATGCAGTAGTCCAAAGAGGACTCAGAGAAATCCTGTCCCAGAGGTCGATCAAAGGCTGTAAAACTTCAGTTTAAGGTCCAACGAAGGTCATTGACTACGGTAGTTGATGTATGAATTCCGCCCTTGACCGCTGAGAAGCTACTACTATTGCTGCTGGTCTAGGAAAAGATTTACGATTTGGTCCTTCTTCATGACTCGACGACTTCGGCTACTCAACCTGATTGCCTTTCTTGCCATGCCTGGCCGGAGCCGGGATTCTTTCAGAATTTCCTCCTTCTTTTTGGTGTTATCTATCGCTTCATTACAATTACCACTCTAGGCTTTACCCCCATTTTCACCAATTGGATAATAAAAAAACTTAGACCTCTTCTTTCATAGGTTAGGCTTTGAGAGTAGCTTTACCACTGGCATATTCGCTTCACTTCTATCTATCATTTTTTTCGGATGTGCAACAGCCCAAAAAAATCCTTTTGCCTATGCAATGAATGCGGAACCCGTGAGTTTGGATCTAAATCATGACCCCCCGATCGTCTATGAACAAATTATCGAAATTAATGATAAAATTTTCAACATTTATCTGGAGCGAAGCGAGATGACTACTATCATAAATCGCCTTCCAAAGGAGGAACTCAAAAGTATAATAGGCGAAGATTCGATTCGCCATCCACTAAACGAGTTTTCCACACAGCAGCAAGCCCATTTAAGGAACCTGGCTACTAACCATTTCGAAATCAAAAATGAAATCATCGCGGAGATGAAATCTCTTTACCCAGATCAAGAATGGGACTTTGTGAAACTCCTTAGGGAAAAATTCTTTGAAACGCGATCGAGAGTATTCCCTGAAAGAGCTCTCTAAAATGCTTGCCGATTTGAAATCAAAAGGAAAGAATGCTTCGCGTGCCAAAACATTTCTTTCTCGATGAGACGAAAAGAACTAACTTGGGGAGTTAGCCCTTTCAGTTGCTCCTCCGTGGGCGAATACTTTTTCTATTCTACGATCGGTTATTAAAAGAGATTGTTTTTATAAATAATGAATGTTAGCTGATCTGGTAATAACTTTAATCTTTAGGCAAGTCTTTAACTTGGGTACTTTATTTCGCTATGAAAAGCAAAGAAAGAAGAGGGATAGGCTAACCATCGCTCTTACTCTCCTTAAGTAAGAAAATCTCCTGGTGAGAACTGAAATCCTGTTGAAGCAAATGCCTGTGCTCCTCTTTCTTTCGAGTTCACCTCTAAGAACTGAGGTTAGGGCTTTCTTTAACTCTTTGATTAAAGGAGGGCAGCGATGAAAGTTATCTGGGCTTCCTCTAGTCTTAGAAAAACGAAATGTAAAACTATGGCACAGCTACCAGCCAAATCAAATTGAGAAATTCTGAGAGAAATTCATCCTTCGTTCTATCTTTTTCCCCGGGATATAAATCAATCTCTCCTCCGGCCTACCTTGCCTATCCTTGCTCTGGAAAGCCTTACTCAAAGGCCTGATCCTTGTAATCCAAATAGAAATGAATAATAGAAATGAATAGGCTAATATTATATATTTGATATTTGTATGCGAAATCAGGTAAAAAGTCCCCTTTGATAGCAGGTATGGTTTAGGGAAACTTACACGAATCAAGGATTTTTCTTATCGATACTCGTACATAGAAAAATTCTTGTAGTGAAGTAGGAGTTTACGAGGCTTCCGAGCTCTGTCTTTCAAACTCAAAATAAAATATCATAAGAGAAGAAAGCACTTAGTCTAGTTCTCTTCTCTCTTCATTTAGTAAGCTAGTCGATTTAGAAAGCGACAGGCCCATAGAGCTTAGCCATGTGTAGACCGAAATGGTCTCGCGAAGCCGGTAACCTTAGATCGCCTACAATCCTATCTGACTTTTGAAGAAAAGAAAGGTGAAGATTCGAGAAAACGTCCGTTCACGTCAGGCAATGTTTCGTTTCGAGATTGGCTTCAGCCTTATGCTTAACACAGGGGAAAAGTAGACGCTCTGTTTACAGAGGTCGATCATTCTTATCTAATAGAAAGGCTAATTCGCAATAGACGGGTTGGCAAGACGGAAATGGGGTTGTGGAAGAATTTGGGTTCGAATCCCATACCCCTAGATGTGGTGAAAAAGACCGATTCAACGAGAGGTGCCTTATGTCAGTTTTTAGGTTTAAACCTTGTCGTCTACTTTCAGGAAATGTTCGGAACAGAGAACTTACAATAATACAACGCCGTATTCTCCGAAGATTGAGGAACAAGAATCTATCTATTAAGAGAAAGATTTCTCCGAGAGAAAATCGTAACAGTTACATCATTTCACAAACTACACGAAAGTTGTCCCTTTTTCATGCGGACTTGCTCACTATCCTGATATCTATTCTGATTTCTCTCATTTTAATCTGGTTTGGCATTCCCGTCATTGCCTTTTGTGCCGACGGGGATGAATCAGGTCCATCTCTAACGGGAAGCACTGAGCAACCGCCTTCAGGCGCATCGACCTCAAAGGGTACGTGGTGGAAAAAGTTGATTACTTGTTTCACCCCCCAAACAGAAGAGGGGGGACATTCTCTTTCACCTCCGGAACCAATTCCAAACTGGGTGGAAGAGGTGGATAATCCCAGCGAAGATCCTTCCGATTCCATTAATGACTTGCGCTTAAAATGCGCAATTATTATTGAATCGTTCGCTAAAACCCAAACGAGGGACCCCCTTACATGGCAGGATATCGCGCAACGCCTCGCTTTGGAAGATAAGGAAGCTGGCGTAGGCGCCACAAGGGGGGACTTCCAACGTCTGCTTGGAGAATTACAGAATCCAGCAAGCGAGGTTTTTCTCAGGGTTCTAAAAGCCCTTGAGAAGCATCCCCGCTAATGGGGCAACCATTACTCTTGCTTGGATAAATTCGCCAGCCACGAGGGTTAAATATCTAAAAATATCTAAATGTTAATGCGTCTGCTGCCGTTGCAGCTGAAGAAACGGAGGAAGGAGGAGTACAAGACCAGACAGAAAATGGAAAAGAAGTGTCAAAGAAAGTACGTAGTCAGTCGAGGGAAGCGAAAGGTCATAATTCTTCATTTTTGCCTTTAGTGCATTACTTCATCTGGTTACAGTAAATCATTACTTCTGATGGGCAAGGGTCAACTCTCAAATGTTAATGCGTCATAGGCTGGTTCATGCTTTCCGAAGACAAGATTGACTTCTTTACTTCCTTAAGTTCAGAATGCGTCTGTAGCCGTTGCAGAAAACAAAAACGGAGGTAGGAGGAGGACAAGACAAGACAGAAAACGGATTAGAGTTAAATAAGAAGAAGAAGTTAGTACGTAGGTACGCAAGTCACTCAATTTCACTAGATATAAGCGAAAGGTATGAAGTCACCCGACCGATAGGGAGAGGGCTATGCGTGTAAGGCTTGCTGGGATAACGCTTTGATAGGTACGAAGTCACTAATATAGCTAGCTATATTAGGTACGTGTAGTCACTCATATTAATGCTATTAGGGCATACAGCTTTGTCAAAAGGGTAGCGGAAACGTTACCTCGCTTGATAGTCCGTTATACCCCCTGGCTCTCACGTATTCCCAACTCCCCCTACTTATCACAGCAGTTAGAAGAAGGGGGGGTTAAGAGGGATTTGGACGCGGTAGTATCCTACTACTCGTTGGCGCTCCGTAAGGCCCAAAGTCAACGAGATCTTCTTTATCCGGTGCGGGGCATGTACTATCTTCTGCCTTCTGCTAGGGGTTGAAGGTCTTCTCTCTCGTTTGATGATTTGAGAAGCCATCTTCTCTCCCTCCCAATGCTTCACTTCATTCTCTGCTTTTTGTACTCGTTCGATAACACGAAACGAAGAAAACTCTTAGCCCCAACGAACTGATTCATGTTCTTGACAGGCTTCTTTACTTCAAAAGATTCTATCTTGTATAAGCTCCATTTCTTTTTCCAGAAAGGATTTCCCCCCCTTGCCAACATCGGAAAAGTCTCGCTAGGCCAACTAGCTTTTCTGGCTACGAGTCCGACTGCTGCTCTAAGAAAGTCAGTTTAGGGTCTCTTTTTTTGCTGCTCCCCTTCCTGGGAGGTAATTACCGTTAGCGTACAGCACCACTCGCCAGACTCGAACTTGCACATCCTGTCGAACAAAATATAGATTTTCCGGTGATAGTTGGGGGCAGCGAATCAAGAGCAATAATTGGCATTGGAATGCAATCGCTTCTAAGCCCAATAAGGAAAGAGTCTGCCGAAAGCCAGTGCTGGTCCGGCTGGATTCCTTCTCTTCCCCCTGGCACTGCCCCTGTTGACAGCTTTTTGCCTTCTTTAAGCGCCATAAGCCCCAAGCGACCTAGCCTAGCCGGATGTTGATTCTCGCTCCGAGTTTCATTTTGGATTCGCGTAGTGAGAAAATGATTTCCGATTGGCTTGATTTGTTTGGTTTCCCTGAACTGAATCGAATCTTTCTGCCCTACCAACTCTTTTTCCAAAATAGGGTTTTTCTGGTGAACACTTAGATGTTGAAGCATGGGCGGCGGCTTGCGGCCCGTTCCGAATACCAGGAAACAACGCTTTTTGCTTAAGAGAGGGGCCTGGGGCCAAACTCAAACTTTCATCTTGGAGCTAGAGCATACATTTTTCCAGCTTTGCCAGATCGGACCGCGTTCGTCTTAGAGCACCAGTCAAGCTCATCACTAGGTAACGAACGAGTCGAAACAGATGGTGATCAGAGGTGGACAGCTAGCCAAGGAGGAGAGTCAATAGCTCGACCGTCAGGGAATGGAAACCAGTGCATAGAATGAGAAAAAAAGAGAAAGTCCCAACATTTGGCCTAAAAAAGGGCCCATAATTGAACTCAGAAAGCAAACGTGCTCTCTCCATTCTGAGAGAGTCGAAAATACAAGGAAAACCAAAACAAAAAAACAAAGGAGACGTATTTATTATACTAGTAAGGATCAAATGCAATGGCGGTCATGTGATTTGTGGCCCCTGTATCGAGATACCACTTTTGATCTGCTGGAGAGTTCAGCGACATGGCTGAAACCTGATGTGCAAGAGGATTGTCCTGATACGAGAGATTCAACCGATGATAACATTTGATTGCTCAGGTGTGTGGCAAACATGTCCCCTGACAAATCACAGAAGAAGAAGGCTTCGCACCGAGAACGAGAATACCACCGGAGCCCTGACCCCGGTAATTTCTGCCCCGTCTTCGATTATCAAATATGGTTTGCTGAACCTGACTGACTAACGCATAATCAGTAGCCAGAGGAATGGAGGAGGCGGGCATAGGCTTTTAACGGGCAGCCTCAGTTCCATCAAAAAAACCCAAATTATTCGAAGGCTCATTGGAAGAAGGTCAGAAATTGTCCTTTCCAGACAAGGTAGTTGGAGCCGTCCAACTTGATCTAACCGTTTATTCGCCTCCACACCACAGGCGAGTGAAGTAACTGCGAGCAGCAAGCAGCTTCAAAGGAATCGGCTACCCACGCCCTCTAAAGAGGAAACGAACTGCCAAGATCCTCAACCCCATAACTATGCTCCAATTCAATGCCATGGCCGGGCCGCCATCATTCCACCGAGTAAAAAACCGGCAGTCGATGAAGAAAAATGCTTCAATTTTGGACATCCCAGTGGGCCCCCTCCGCATCACTCAAACGGAGCAGACCAAGAATGAAGACGTGAGGCGAACAGAAAACTTCCCAAGCTGGGTCAGAAAAGCATCCTTACGAGTTCTCTCCCACCAAGACCTTCTCGTAGACTCCGGTCCGAGTACAACTGCCTCAACCATGTCAACCTCTTCGCCTTACCGTGTTGAACCGGGTCTGGTTGAGCCCTTCTGTCCTTCCTCCAGAAAGAGCCCAATAAAGTTATTCCCAGATTGGTTATTACACCACGTGTCTTTCCTGCCTTTATATCCATTACGTAAAGGGGCGTGAATCATCTCCTGAAATTCCAGCATCCCATTATTATCAGGGGGCCGACCCTGGAAATCGTTGGTTTGTTCGCCCGGGCGGTGAACCATCGATCAAAACAAGGCAAGTCGTTCAGTTCATGATTAGGATTACCCGACCGGACACGGATTGGAGTCATAACGACGAAACGGAGGCGAAACAAGATCATGAAGATTTAAGCATATGAATAGAATCGCACTTGGGAAAGGGAAGTGAATCCCTTGAAGTTCATCCATCCGGCATTGGATGCGTCCGTACCGAAGACGAATTTCCTGGCAAAAAACGTGTTTGACTACATAGGGTCCGCCCCAATTGGGCTTGAACTTACCTCCTGTGTATTCTCATCCCATCTACTAAGCACTTCAGGTCAACGGTACCGCATACCTTAGCCCCCCTCTGACTGACTAATGAACTCCAAGAGAAACTTCTCTTAACCCGCTCGTGCCCCATTAGTCCTATGGGGCGCGAACGCTCTGAGAGACTCTTCTTCCCTTTCCTTACGGAGAGTGAAGTGACCCAGACCCATGGCTCACGAACGTTATAAGAGGGGCTGCTGCTTGCAATTAGCATCTTTCAGTTTGTCCTTCTTTCTTCTTAAATAACTAAAATCATTATCTAAGATAAGATAACGAGTGAGAAGAAGAAAACAAAGGGATACTTTTAGTAAGATCGAAAGCAATAACGCGATTGGATATCATGCTATAAAATTGTTGAAATTTTGTGAAAACATTCTCTTTCGGCAAAGCCAATTTCCCCGAAAGCTTGGAAAGCGGGAAAGCATTCCACCTTACAACAATACTCGCGCAGGAAAGAAAGCAAACTCAGTCCTCTCTTAGGGTGACGAGGGACAAAGCAGCAACCAAAAAGCATTGAACCTTAGCCGACTTCGAGCACTTCGAAAGAGACTAGGCGCTGACCGATAGGATTCGAAGGAGTAGGCGATGACTCAAAGGTTAAACAAAAGTTTTATGCATTAGGGGGAGTTAGCACAGTCTCAAGGCAATAGCTCCTTAGCCGCTAGGAAAAATGCTTCCACAACCGCATCCGCATATCCTCGATACTATATTGACTTTTACATCTCTCGTGCCACACAAACGGAAATTACTTCACTCGGTCAAAGACCAAACAAAAAAAAAGAATTACTTGAGCCGGGAGGTAGTCAACCGATTACAAGGATTATTGGCAGGAGGGTTATTCGCTGACTGAACTGATAGGATTAGATTATAAGGCGTTGGCCTATAAGGACAGAAAGGGAATGCGCAGACAATCAGCACTTTCTTCGGGTGACGAGGACACTACCTCAACGAAGACAGCCGGGTCGGGAGGAATGGTAAGACAAAAGAGTCCCTCGATCTAGGACAAGAGCTCTTCCATAGAAGAAGGTTTAGGGTAGTGATGAGGCTGAAAGAATAAGGACTTGAGGCGGGAAAGGAGGAATCTATTTTGACGGGAGAAGGTACACAGGCTCAAAAGCCATTGCCGCCGACTCACACGCAACTTCGAATCCTTACAAGACAAGAAAAGAAAGATAATTTATAGCCTCAAGTGACTGAGCAACTGAACTCAAGGGACAAGGAAATGGAACCTCTGGAATAAGCGATAGGGCAGATAGACCTACAACCTCATAACCTACTTATATTATTTCAAAAGCGTAGAAGACTTAAAAGACCCGAAGGCTTACAAAATTTCCAAGAAGAAGGCAATCGCCCTTTGACGAATAAGCCCTAAAAATCTTTCTTTTATAATCAATTCCTCTCACTTAAAGTGAGATTAACACGAGCAGCTACTACAAGTGTAAAGTAGATCTCTAACATATAGAAGAATCGGTAAGAAAGAGCTTGTGATCCTGTACTTATGGAATTTGGAGTTCGAAATCCTTTTCTGACAACAGATACGGATTATGTAGCAAATGCCGCTGATGCGTAACACATTGAGTTGGACAGCTTTCCTTGAACAGATAGGACACAGCGCCATCAACAGACATACTCGCGAAGAAAGCACCTACCCTGGGAGAACTGCCTCGCCTCAAAGAAAAGAAAAAGGAAGAATCATTCGATAAATCACCAGAAGAAAAGACCCTTAGCCTAAAAGTAGAAAGTTTTTATTCTTTATGCGCGGCATTTGGCCTGAAAACAGCTTATTCCGGGCCCGAGACTTAAGACTAGTGCCTTACTTTAAAGCAGATATCTATCCATTCAAAAGAGAATTTCTAGAGGAAAAAATCCCTTTCTTTCTATAAAATAGTAAGTAAGGACTGAAGCTTACTACGACCGATGGGATTGGTACCGTACAGCCTTGCCCGCCCTATAAGATAAGAAGGGCCGGATTGCTTTGCTGAGGAATGGAGTTAGTGCACAGACTTACATTTCAAATCCCAACTTCCATTACTTGACTCTCGTACCACGGGTTCGATTCCCGTAAGGGATCCAACTATCTTGCTAAGGAAATGACCGGGCAGATCTCATGTATAACTGGTAGACTGGCGGCTACCTACTTTTAACTTTAGGGGCCTGTCAGTCTACAGCTTTTAGTTGCGTTGAAAGACTCATCCTGCCGAGGAGAAGGTAAGGATACTACTACTAGCGAGACCAAGGTTGAAAGAGAAAGATCACAGGCATGTGGTAAACCATACCGAGAGAAAGAAAGCACAGGATAGATACATAACATAGGGATCTCCTGAGGAAGTCAATCAGACAAAGTAGATTATCTCATGGAGTGAGCAAAGACAGATTCGTCATGGTTCGGTTCTTTCAATCAGAAGGGCTGCTTTTCCTGCTTTAGTCAATCAATGCAGAGCAACCTACGGAATTAGAGTCAAGAGTGAGTTCTTCTTTCTGAGTCTGAGCTAGAGGGAAACTCCGGCGCTGAAGCGCCTCATACTACCAGAAGAACTGTGTAAAATAAGTGAATTTCTCTAGTTGAGGCATGTGAGAAAGAAAAGAAGAAGGTCAATTTCCTTTTCAAGATATGGCAAACAGAAGGAGATTAAGGGGATTCCTGTCTTAAACTAAAGAGAAAGAGACTCTTTCCTGTCTTAGTAGTAGTTAAGAACGTTAGTCTAAAGGTTGGTTCGTTACCAACTACTAGTTTTGATCGCATCGAAAAGGCTTCCCAGTTCTATCTGAGTCAGAAGCAAGAGAAAAGACTAGGGGTTCTTCTATTCTATTGGCCTTTTTTTTTTTCTTTTCCCGGATTGAGTTGTTTACATACTTTCAATCTCGTCCCCAAAATGGTCCAACTCGATTTGAATCCGTGCTTGAGAACGCTACGCACCTCTTTCTTAATGCTTTCTTTCCCCGGGTAGAAATGAAATTATTCTCTCCAAAACTGGAGTTGAAAGACATGCCATCTTACTAACGATGCTTTTCACTTGCTTGTAGGTCGTAGGCCGTAGCTGCACCGCTTTCTACTGCTGAGCGGAATCGTAGCTGCACAGCTTGACGGGATCGTAGCAGCTCAGATAGAGTAAATGGTTGGATTAGCTCCAGGCTCGTAAGTAAGAGAAGAGATTCTGGGTAGACAACCGATGGGAAATACACTCCGATAGGAGTATTGGAGAACATAGGTTTGGAACCCCAACTCAAAGAGGTTTGGCGGGCTGTAAGTATTACACGGGGAACCCCCTTTTTAAAACTTTTAACGGTTCTAGCTATATTTCTCCTAACGGAGTATTAGCCGATGGTTTGAGACTCGGTAAGGAGTGTATTCTAACATTCAGAGATTCTGGGTAAACCAATAGGAATTCCCTTTCCCAAGAGAGTTGTGCGCCGCATCGGTCAAATCTTGATCTTTTAGGGCATGCTGATGGGAGTTCGTGGGGAGAATTTATCATCTAGGTCCTCAAAACGCTGTTTTCGATGCTCTTTATGCGGCTCCTGTTCAAGAAAGTCTGCTCCCGCTAAACCCGTATCTGCTGCTCCTGCTGGCGCTAAAGAAATTGGTGGGGAAAAGCCAAGGGAAGGTTCGATGTAATTGACCTCGCGCTAAAGCAACTATTGGATTGGGGAGACATGAGTGCGGCTAAAGCCACTATTATCTTAGGCTGCTTCTCCAGCCATTTATCTCCTTAACGCATAAAAGAAAAGGGATAGATACATTAGTTGATTGACCAAGGAGCATTTCCAATTAGAAAGAGATACGAATTCCGCATTTCGAGAAAATGGCGCTAAAGCAATTGTTGCTATCGGCAAAGAACCAGCTAAAAAAGCGAAGTTGAAAACTAAAAACCTTACATTCATTCAACTTTCTTTGGAAAAGAGGACTACTACACCCCTTTCCCACCATGTTGACTCACTTCGTCCCTTACGGTTTAGCTTCACGCTTTGAGGAATTATAATTGAAAACCCTTTTCTTAGTTACTTTGTGGAATAACGTATCCTAAAAGTGAGAGTGGCCAGACTAGTTCAACAACAGCAACAGGTCTCCCTAATAGAACATTGGCGAAGAACATAAGCGGTTGAATCAGAGTACTAGGGCTAGGGGTAAGGTCATTCATGAGTCCTTTCTTTACTGTGTATGATGTCAAAATAGCATCTAGTAGTTAAGCTCGTTGGCTGAAAGCAGTGCCTGACGTGCCCTTTCATTACGTACGTAACAAAAACCTTTGACTTGACGCGACGTAATGTAATAATAAGTAAGCAACCCTCAGCGTCACACCTTCGCTCAAAGCTCCTTTACTTTGACTTTAAGGGCGAAGCGAGCGGGTAAAGAAAGGGGCGAAGCGAAGAGAGAAGAATGTATGAGACTTGGTCTTAGAAGTGCATCCTTTACTGCCATTCGGTGCCCAATGAGCCGAATACAGATAGCAGAATAGGCGATACGATGGGAAGTCTCAATGAACTCACTCTGGTGTATTACCATTGGGAGAAGCGACCAAAGTACGTTGGAGAGGGAGGAAAGATTGCCCTTTGATTCGTGACTGATGCTGAAGACCTTAAGGTTCACCGTTCCCATCTCTCCCGACGGAAAGAGTGAGGTTCTCAAATAATTGGAAGACCGACTCGATCCACTCAGCAAATAAATAAAAGAAAAAAGACTGGAAGAGGAGAATGCGAACCTCAAGCTAAAATATGAAAAAATGAAAGGGGTAGCCTCAAAGAAAAGAGCAGAAAGAGATTAAATTGAACAGGAGAATCAAGAGTTGAAGAGCTTAGCAAAGTTCAATGCTACCAAAAATGTAGAGTTGTCAAGGGAAGTCGAAAGGCTACAATGGCAAAATATGGAGCTACAAGAACAACAGCGCTCGACCAGAGCCTATTTTATTTTGTTTGAGCAAGTGATACAACAACAAAGCAAAAGGCTTAATGAACTACAAAACGAAGTTGATTGTCTCGAGGATGCAAAAAAAACGTATACAAGAAGATCGCGAGAAGCTGAAAGCTGAAGCATGGGAAGTTGTCAACGGATTGAGACAAATTGGCAGATGGGCATGGGAGAAAGGAGGTGAAGCCTCGGATATGATGCAGTATGTCAAGCCCTGTCAGGAAGGAGAAGAAGAGATGATGAAGTTTTTAAGAGAAATGGAGAAGGAGTTTGACCCCTATAGCAGAAGGTTGTTAGACTGGCCTCTGAGTGGAATATTAATATTATCCTGCAACCATGTGTTGCAGACCAGTTACAGGTTGGTAAAACCTTGCTTGCTTACCGTAACCACCGAAACAGAGAGTATCAACCCATATGAACGAACACTCTCCCATTTTTGCTGCTAGTTTCAGGAGACCAATAAAATGGAATTCCAAAACCCCTTACTCTCTATAAGAACCTGGTTCAAGGAAATTAGATAATCAAACAAAGCAAAGGAAAGGTATTCGCCAGACCCGATCTCTTGTTCACTGCTTCATCGAATCGACTAGACTGTTTGACTCGCTCGAGCTAGACGACTAGTTCATCTCGAGTTTAAGTAAGGGACATAGGACGGACAGAGGTCTAGGGGAAGTCCGGAAAGAGGGCTTTAATTAATAAAAAAAAGACTTCTAGTAGACCCGGGAAGTAGTCCATTTTAGAAAGACGAGAAGGGGGAACCCGGTAATCAAAGTTACGATCAGGAAGGCTGAAATCCAGAAAAAAAAAAGTATCTGGAACACGCTGGTTCGAGTCCAGCTCGTGACAAAGCCAAAGGAGCGGGGAAGTATGAAGTGTCATATCATATCCCGAAAATGGAAGCAGAAAGGAACCTGATGGCCTGTTAGGTTAAGCAAAGAAGGTAGGCTACCCGGCTATCAAGTTTTTGAATCCCGTAAAGCTCACCATCGGTTAAGCCAAAGGAAGACGCTGACGCGCTTCACTCATGAACGGAACTTCGGTAAAGGAAGAACGCAGGTAACTGGGTTTATTCGTGAAAATCTGCTCGCTCTTATTCTGACGCTGTTCGTATTAATTATTCATGATTTATCCCTTTAATGGTCTCGATAGGGAGGCTTCCACGAACTATCCATAGCTTACTATAGAGCCGAGCCGTAAAGAAGCATCCAACCAATAAGTCTACTAAGTACTCGTGTGCTTATGCGTTCGTTTCCTTATATCCGCTTTTCTTTTATGGCTTTCTGGATTAGCTATCGCGCTTGCTTGAAGAGCCGATAAGAGGTCAGTGTCTTCTTTTCTCTTGACTACCTACTGTCCTTGTATCTAATTTTCTACCGGGCCCTCTAAGCAAGAATAAGAAGCCGGAGCAGCAACGAAGTCTAGTCGTAACATAAAAGCAGCACTTGAGTTGTCGCTTGTTGAGATTGATGGATATTTATATATCGGTTGCTCTTGCTCAACATTAGCAGTTCCTTGTCTTAGCAAGAGCTGTTTACAAGCATTGGAGCTATCACTCTTTGTTGAAGAGGCCCTATTTAGAGCTGTAGGGCATAGTCGTCTCAAAGGACAGACCCGGCAGAGTGGATAAAGAATTACCTCCACTTTGTATTTCTGCTTAGTGTCGCCTGGTATCGTAAGAATCCTAAAGACCAGGTGACTGGACATATTGCTTCTTTGCTAGTTCGCTTGAGTGGGTCTAAAACTTCCGTATTCTAGGTTATTTGGTACTGGCTTGTTTTGTGGACTCCTAGGAATTCCGTATAGAGAAAAAGACAGTCTTCAAGTTGAACTAGCTCTAGGGTTGCTGAAACCCCTTTGAAAGTCAGCCCTCTACTTATTGATCTCGGAATCACCAACCGGGAATTGTTTACTCTGCAGTAACGAACTGATCATTGTCCATGGTACGGGATTTCTGATGCCTGGTCTACGGTTAACTAATTGTTTAAGAATCTTTCCAATGAAGTATGATGCGTAAGAGATGCTGAACCCAGAGTGAACGAGAATAGACTAGCCCTACTTCTTCCATTAAGGCTATCTTGAGCGGCTGGGGCCATTTTATGCTTTTGGTCTACCCTCGTTGCCTGACGAGCGTGAGAAAGTAACTTCCACTTTTTCTTAAGCAAGAGTCAATAAGTTCTTCACCAGGCTTCCTCTCCATCCTTCTTCCTGGCTCACTCCCACTACGTGACTCTGAATATCTGTGCCTTGGGAAAGTTAAGCGCTTCTTGCTAATGTCCTTATAGCATATAGATAGTTAGGATAGGGCATAAGGATGAAACAAGCTTGTAGAGCTTGGTTAAGGTTGAACTTGGCTTTGGTTCCAGAGATGGGTTCTGTGGCGAACTCGAGTTGAATAAGTTCCTCAAGGTATATAAATCTCTCTTTACCAAGGAAAGGCGCTTTTATACTTTCTTTAGA
>JANTPM010057108.1:0-21131 GCA_025434745.1 Erythroxylum divaricatum
ACGTACAAATGCCAATTATATAATATACTATAATGCATGCACATGTACAAATACGAATGCAATGAACTGTATCCATCTCATCGGTGACGGGATGTTACAAATATGATACGCAAGACAGAAATAAGACGCAAAAAATGAGACGATAGAAATGAGACGTAAGAAAAAAACAAAAATAAGACGAAGCAAAGTCAAAAATAAGACGGAAGAAAATGAGATGAAAGACTCGAAGACGAAGACCCGATACCACATCGAATGATTAGTCAGTTTGAGTTAGTTACAGAACTCAGCTGAATAATTGTCTCTTCAAAGATCAAGAAACAAGAAAAAAAAGCAGTTATCAAGAAGCTGTTGAAGACGAAGACTATAAATACGAGTCGGAGTCGAAAACTGCAAGAGTTAGTAATTTTGTCAGTGATTTTCAAAAAGGCTAGAAATTTTATTGTGCTAAACTTAGAGCTACTATTTTCTGTAACAAAGCTCGAAACATCTTTTAGTAGAAGGAAGAAAGCCGATAGCCTGAACAGGCTAAGTCAGAAAAGAATACTTGTTGTAAGAGACCTGAAGAGGCTCGGTGAAAAGAATACTTGTATCTTTGAAAAGTATAGTGAAATCTCATAAAAGATTCTGAGGACTGGACGTAACCCACGGTTTGGGGTGAACCAATATAAAATTAGTGTGTCGACTCTCATCTCCCAACTCTCAACTTTTAATTTTTGTTGTTGATATAAATACTTAGAAGCAGATTGTAATACTTCATAATATTGTTTTTCAATTGTTTGAGAAAGCAATTTTTGTTTTTGAAAAGAAGTTTGTTTAAAAGGGGATTGTATTAAAAAATAGATACACAATTCAATCCCCCTTCTTGTGCATTTTGTATATCGAATATTAAGTCTATACTAACGTGTGATTCACTTTAGCATCAAGACCACACCCACTCCTTCACCACTAGCATTGGCTTCTAACACAAACTCCTATTGGAAATCAGGTAAAGCTAAAATAGGAGCAAAAGTTAACGCATGATTCAGATTCAAAAACATTATTGTCGACTGTTCTGCTTCAGAGCCAAAAACGTTATTGTCGATTGTTCATTCCACTTAAAAGAATCCCTCTTTAATGGATTGGTAATGGTTTACTCAACTGACCATAACCTTAAATGAATCGTCTATAATACCCACACAAGCCCAGAAAACCTCTCAACTACTTAAGTGTCTGAGGTTGAGGCCATTCAGTCACCGTCTTAGTCTTCATAAGCTCTGTGGACACACCTTGGCCAGTAATAAAATGGCCCAAATATTCAACTTTGGACACTCCAAAGGAGCATTTTGACAACTTAACATATAGTTGCTGAGTCTATAAAATCTCTAAAAGAATAGAATAAAGCAATTGATATGTAATTGTATTGCATTGATTATATGTTTTTGGCTATTAACAGGTATTTATACATATGTTTTAGTATCTGATAATAATAACAAAAGAGATATTGAGAATCAAATGAGATATACAAGATAAATGAGATACACAAAATAAAATCAAATGAGATACGTATTAAAGAGAAAAGATCATATTTGATATGGAGATCTGTATATGTTTATCAGCCCCTCTCAAGCTCACTGTGGGTAGAATGGTGAGCTTGCTACAAAGGCGTTGAAAAGCAGATGAAGCTAATGCTTTAGTCATGATGTCTGCAATTTGATCGTATGAAGAAATATGTCGAATATAAAGAGCTTTTTTGGCCACTATATCACGAAAAAAGTGGATGTCAATCTTGATATGTTTAGTACGAGCATGAGTAATTGGATTAGCGACAAGGATGGTGACACCAAGATTATCACACTAGAGTGTAGGTGTAACGTCAAAGAAGCCAATTTCACTTAAAAGGGATTTAAGCCAACAGATTTCAGTAGCGACAAGAGCAATACTTCTATATTTAGCTTTAGTGTTTGATCTGGCAACAATGGGTTGTTTCTTAGCACTTCAAGAGATGAGATTGGAGCCAAGAAAAATGCAATATTCAAAGGTAGAACGACGATCATCAAGACAACTAGCCCAATCAGCATCACAATAGGTATGTAGGGTAAGAGAAGATTTTCGGGTTAAATGTGTGGCGCCCTAATACCCCCCGGAGGAGACGAAAGTGTCACATCAAACTCACAAACAAAAACAAACAATAAACCGATGTAGAAGCATTTCAAAACACACTAAACATTCATTAAATAAATTTTCAGAAATTGAAGCAAACATACATTACATACCATAAGTTCAAAAATTAGCCTATAATATGGTTATTACAAATCTTCATACAAATTCAGATACAAGCCAAAAATCAAACTCAAAGTACATTTATGTCAAAACAAAAACTCAGAATCTTTTGGCCATTGCGGTTGACTTGTCCTAGTCCTTAAATCATTTTTCTGAATCTGCACGGGGCAAATCTACTGTACTAAGCATATAGCTTAGTGAGTAATAACTAAAATATATGTCATCAATAGATATTGAATCATATTATACGAAAGCATCTTAAAATACTAGAATTTAGAACATAGTAAGATTTATTAATGAAAACACTATGCATGCTAAAGTCAGACATTTCAACAGCAGAACAGAACATACAAAATATAGAACAGATTTTTAGAAGAGGGTGTTAACCCATCAGATCAAAAAATATGGTTTGTTTCTTATCAAAGTTTATCAAAGATCTTAGACTATTAATTCATGAACAGAAGTGGGTAATAGGACTTATACAGAAGATACCATGAGTGGCATCATTAAACAGAAGAGACCGAAGTCTTGACACCGAAGTGTCCAGAAGAGATCCAAGTCTCAACATCGAAGTTTCCAGAAGAGACCGAAGTCTTGGCATCAAAATATCTAGAAGAGACTGAGGTCTCGACACCAAATTATCCAAAAGCAGCTGCGGACCCCTTCTAGGCATGCCTATTTACCCACAACTAAGACTTGACAATTACAAACCAAACAAGTTCATTTCATGTGCAAAAATAATTAGTCAATAATATTCACATGCATCAAACAATTCAGACATTTATTGTCTCAAGTTCAGAGCATAATCAACATAAAACACAATTCAATTCAGTACTAAACAGAATAAAGTAAAGTGTGAGCGTCCTAAAGATTACTGCCAACTTTGCAAATCATTCAATGAAGCAATCAATAGTAAACAAAACAATCAAAACAAAGCCATCAAAAACTTCTTACTAAATTTTTTTCACAAGAAACCATCTAAATTACTTACAAAAGCTCCCTTATTGCTTATTACCTTGAAGTCCTGGCAATATCTGGAAGTGTTCACTCTATGCGCTCCTATATAACATTTAGTACAAACACATATCACTATTGTGCATAATTAAGAATTCATTAATACACATTCATGTATACTAAATATGTACGATACATGTTCATGACAAATTTCGGGTTTCTTATCCTTAAATCTTCTCACATTATCAATCATGTGAAACCATACTAAATTTCTTAATCCAAATTTATTTCACAACCAACTTTTAGGTCTACTTTGCTCAATTATTCTCATCAGGAAGGTGAGGTAATTTGATGACACTTCCTTCTAGAAGGTTGTTCTACCAAGTCTTAAGTTTCTAATGATACCAATATCATCTCAGTTGGTTATGCATACTGAAAGTTTTACTCAAAATATCTCAGACTATACTTAAGCTTCATTAGAATTCGTATCTCACTTCAAATTAGATTATGAAATTCTTAAAGACAAAATTAGAATTTAATCTCTTCAGAAAATTTGTAGCTCTATGCCTCTAGTTTATTTTAAATTAAGAATCATCCGATTTGGAACTCTACAGTTCAAGATATAAACAAAATACCAAACTATGTTCAGTAAAATATTCCAGTTCTTACTATTCCAACAAATTCTCTCACTTTGATTCAATCAATCTTTTCCAATTCAATTCATAAGGCTACCAAATTTTATGAAGAGGTAGAAAATGGGTTAGGAATCTATTGGTTAACTCTCATGTCATTTGGAGGTCGGATGACAAAATTATGGCCAAAAGAAACAAAGGTGTTCAGGGTAAGTCAACCCTTCGGGTGCACCATCGTGCTTAAACACGATGGTGAACTCCTAATCATACCAACAAAGTGACCGTCCTGCTTAAGCATGATGGTGACTCCCATCATACCTAACAAAGTCACCTTAGTGATTTCAAACCTCCAAACACAATCTATTTCTTCCTCTCATCTCATGATCACGACATCCCAACTTTTTCAACAACCATTTTTCCAGAAACTCAACTACAGGTTTGCATCTTCTTGCTCTCTTCCATTTTTCTCTAGATTTCTCACTTCTAGCTTATTCAACGAACACATATAACACTTAAACTAATTCTTCTACTTCTATTTCAGCTCCTCATAACTCAAACAAATCAAAAATCCAAGATTTAATAAAAACATAAAAAAAATTTGAATCTTATTAACGCAACTTCCAAATTTCTGCATTTTCTATCTTCTATCATTTTTCAACAACACAGGTACTTTAGATCATTTCATTATCACAAACTCACCAAAGGCTACATTCCATATCATTAAACTCATTTAAAACTCTTTCTACCAATACTTAACAGATTCATACATGTACAGTGAAAACAAACTCATGCGTATTTCACACTATCACTGAAATACTTCATACACAAATCATGCATGTATTCCTTTCTCAACCATGAAACATCATCAAACTTATTTACAACACCAGAAACTTAAAATTTCACTTACCTTGCTTTTAGAAAAACCACCAGTAGTGAGAGTGAAAAGCAAGGTTTGGTGTTAAGGAAAAAACCAAGCAAAACCGAAGACAAACAATGAGCTTCATCTTTCTCCACTTGTGATTACGTGTTTAATTAACTCATTGACACATGGCCCCATTGCATGTGAGCCATTTGTCATCCATAAAGAAGTGTTATAAGTCCAAATACCATTAGTCTATTTTTTTCTTAATATTCCAAAAAATTCCTAATATTCCCAAAAATTTTGAAATAATGTCAATAGTCTCCAAATGATTCTTTCGCAATTTAATCACATTTATAAATCCATTTTTCCTAGAAAATGTCATGAATTCATGTACAATAATTTGTATGTGTCATAATTCATAAGCACATAACAATGAAACACTCAATTATGCAAAGCATAAAGTGCACTGAAATTCCTAAATTTTCTAACCCCTAACTTGGGGTGTTAAAATTCTTCCCTCATTCAGAAATTTTGTCCTTGAAATTCATACTTAATCCAAATAGTTGTGGATGTTGAGCTTTCATGGTTTCTTCGGATTCTCATGTTGCTTCGTTAAGTCCATGGTGTTGCCAGAGTACCTTTACTAAAGGTATTTGCTTATTCCTATGTTGCCTAACTTCTCGGGCTAAAATAGAAACTGACCCTTCTTCATACAACAAATTCGGTTGTACCTAAATTTCTTACACTAGAATTTTATATGTCACATCAGACTGATTTTTTTTAGCATAGAAACATGGATCACATCATATAGCTTGGCCAATTCTTCAGGAAGAGCCATTTGATAAGCTATTGGTCCGACTCTTTTAAGAATTTTGTAAAGGCCAATGTACCACAGACTAAGTTTACCTTTCTTACCAAATTGAAGTATATTCTTCCATGGTGGCACTTTCGAGAACACCTTTTCGCCTACCTGATAATATTCCTTCTTTTTAGATCAGCATAAGATTTCTGCCTATCACTGGCTGCTTTCAATATTTGTTGAATAATCTGAATCTTTTTTTCAGTATCTTTCACAATTTCATGCCCGATCGTCATGCTTTCACTCAACTCAACACTTTCAAGAACAGCTTATCGCCTACCTGATATTTAATATTCCTTTTTTTAGATCAACATAAGACTTCTGCCTATAACTGGCTGTTTTCAATATTTGTTGAATAATCTGAATCTTTTTTTCAGTATCTTTCACAATTTTAGGCCCAATCATCTTGCTTTCACTCAACTTAGTCTAACGTACTAGAGTTCTACACTTTCTACCATACAACACTTTATAAGGTGCCATACTAATGCTGGTCTGATAACTATTATTGTAAACAAACTTTATCAGAGCCAAATAATTATCCCAACATGCTGGAAACTTTAACACACAACCTCGAAGCATGTCTTTCAATATCTGTATAACTCGTTCAGACTGTCCATCTGTTCGGGGATGGAAAGCAGTACTAAACTTAACTTGAGTTCCCAAAGCCTTCTATATGCTTTTCCAGAATTTCAAAGTAAATCTATGATCATGATCTGAAATGATAGACAATGGTACTCCATACAATCTCACTATCTCATTCACATACAAATTTGTAAACCTGTCCAAAGAATAGTCAAGACGAATAGGCAGAGAATGAGCAGATTTGGTAAACTTATCCACAATTACCTATACAACATCATGTTTTCTTTGAGTCAGAGGGAGTCCAGTAACAAAGTCCATGATAATGTTATCCTATTTCTATTAAGGAATAGAAATAGGATGTAGCAAACCAAATGGAATCTAGTGGTCAGCTTTAACCTGCTAACACGTCAGACATTTAACTACTTAATCCACAACATCTAGTTTCATACCTGACCACTCGTAGTATTGCTTCAGATCTTGATACATTTTGTTTCCACCAAGATGCATAGTAAGGACTATATTATAAGCCTCAAACAACAATGTTTACTTCAGTTCATCATTAGTTAGCATACACAACCGATCTTTATAATATAATTCACCATCTCCTGTCGCGGAAAAAAATCAAACTATTCACCTTCCTAAGTAGCCAAGATAAGTGCTGTAACTTATCATCAGCTCTCTGAGCATCACAAATCTCTTGTCTCAAAGTAGGCCTTACTTTCAAATAAGCTATTAAAGCTCCATCAGATACCAGTTCCCACTCACTCTGCTTCACTACTAATGTTGAAATGGTTTTCAGACTCAAAGCATTAGCTACAACATTAGCCTTGCCTAGATAGTAATCCATAATACAATCATAGTCTTTAAACAATTCTAACCAACGTCGTTGTCTCATATTGAGTTCTTTCTGGGTAAACATATACCTCAGACTCTTATGACCTATGAAAATTGTACATTTTTCACCATACAAGTAGTGCCGCTAAATTTTAAGGTAAGCACTACTGCTGTAAGTTTCAGAACATGTGTAGGGTAATTCTGTTTATGAGACTTTAATTTCCTAGAGGCATAATCAACTACCATTCCATCCTGCATCATTCAACTGACCAAATAGGTCTTCAATCCTCAGTAACAGATACTTGTTCTTCATTGTGACTCTATTCAATTTCCTGTAATCGATACATTCTAAGTAGTTTATTCAACTTCCTCTGTCTGAATCTCATACTTATCTGACTCCAATATTCACATTTGATTCATTCAATACTCATTTATTCATTCTTATTCAATGTTCATTCATTTATATCCAAACATATATTACATCTGTACACCATAACATGATTAGCCAAATCAATCACTTTATTAGATGTACACTCACAATAACTAATCAACTTATTCTTGAGGGTTTCTTACATATATTGCTATCTTTTGCTTCATCTTACTTGAATATGTTCTCAATCAATTCAAAAATTTAATTCTAATAACAAACCAATATTACAACCTTGTACTGAATCATAAACTTTCAACATGATACCTAAACAACCATTTTGGTTCCAATTTTAACCTCTCAAGGTAATGTACTCTTTAAATCCCATCACTTTTACTTACATCTCTATTCTTTTTCTCTATCAAATCTATGAAAATACATTTCATTCCACATCAATTGCAAGGTATACAACCATAACATAATACTAATCACAAATTCCTTTCTGAGGAGCTTCCGGCCTTGCATAGTAGATATTACATTAGCTAACGAACTAGTGCAGATGCCATGCAATATTATTATAGACTGATCAGGCTTCCTAAACACAACTGTCTTAGCATGACAATCAATTACTTCCTGATACTTGGATAACTAATCCACACCCATAATCAAATCAAATTCATGAAATGACAATCTAATCAGATCTGCTACATATTCATTTCTTGTATCATAATAGGAGATTTCCTAAACACTTGATTAACCAACACATTACTACCCAGAGGACTGGTTATATGAATTTCATATTCTAACTGATCTATGGACATCTTCATATCAAACATTTCTCCAACACAATTATATATGAATGAGTGGATCTAGGATCAATCAGTGCATGCATGTTAAAATCAAATAGATAAACAATATCAGCAATGACTTTAGGTGCACCCTGATCTTCACAAGCTTTCAATGCATAAGCTTGAGTCGAAGAAGAAGGCACAGCTGGTCAATCCATTGTTTCCGACTGAGTACCCAGTTTAGGTCTGTGTTGACCAGATCCTCCTCGTCCTCTACTACGTCCTCTGTTCCCAGCAGATGCATGAAAGACCTTCCTATTAGCTTGTGACATCTGAGATTGTCTTAGAGGGCAGTTGGCTATCAGGTGTTCAGTACTTCCACAATAGAAACATACACCCGTAGCCCTCCAAAAAACACTCCAACGCTATATAGAGCTATGAGGGCACTTCGGGCCACCAAAACCTCGACCCTTAGAGGAACCCCTACCAGAAACAGTCGATGAGGGAAAGTTTTGTCACTTTTCCTGCGTCCCAGATCTCTGGGTAACTTCTGGTGCAGAGGAAGTACTTTCCCAACTTCGTTTTCCTGAGGATTGACCTCTTCTAACAAAGCCCCTCTATTGACTTCTTTCTCTCCTGATCATTTCTTGCCTCTCTATTTTCATTGTAGCTTGTACCAACTGATGGTAAGTCACTTGCTACAACAAAATAAATGCCACCAAATGCTTCTTGATGAATCATGTAAACCATCCTCAAACTGATGATATCAGAAATCCTCAGTAAGCACAAATTCAGGGACATACTTACTAAGCTGATTGAATTCTCGATCTTAATCAACAACTGACAAATTCCTCTACTTCAGATTCAAAAATTACTTCCACTTCTCCTTTCTGTAAGCCTTCGTAACATACTTAGCTTTGAATTCTTGGGAAAAAAATCCCAAGTCAAAGGCATCTATAGCTTAGGATATTTCAAAATGAACTTCCTCCACTCATAGGCTGCTCCCTGAAGGAGAGAGACAACACAATGCACTATCTGATCTGCTGGACAACTGATCTCTTCTAACACCTTCTTCAGTTTCTCAATCTAAAACTCAGCTCTTTCAGATTCCTCCAAAGACGTCCTAGTAAAATCCTCAGCTCCATACTTTGTTAGTTGATCAATTGGAGCCTTAGGTGTTTTCATACGATGCATTAGTGTCATCATATCCTAAGATAGTTTAAACAAAGCCTCTCCCTGAGTTGTAGGAGGAAGCAGCACCTCAGGTTCTCCTTGATTGTTTCTAGAAGGTCCAGACATCGCTAGATGAGATCACTTAGGATTATTACTCTCAGTAACCTTGTCAACGACTTCACGAGATCCATTCATCTTTAATTCTATAGACAAAACATGGGACATCGCATTAGGCCAAAACATAACTTGTACACTCAAATAGAAGAAATAGTTAAACGTTGATTAAACTATAATTGCCTAAACTATACTTTGATACCAAAAAAGTATGATGCCTCAATACCCCTTAGGAGGAGATGAAAGTACCACATCGAACTCATAAATAGAAACGAACAACAAATCGATGCGAAAGCATTTCAAAACACACTAAACATTAATTACATAAATTTTCAGAAACTGAAGCAAACATACATTACATACCATAAGTTCAGAAGCCAGCCTGTAATATGGTTATAACAAACCTTCATATCAACTCAGATACAAGCCAAAAATCAAACTCAAAATACATTTCTGTCAAAACAAAAACTCAGAATCTTTTGGCCATTATGGTTGACTTGTTCCAATCCTTAAGTCCTTCTATCTGAACCTATACGGGGCAAATCCATTATGCTAAGCATATAGCTTAGTGAGTAATAACTAAACTATGTGCCATCAATAGATACTGAATTATATTATACAAAAGCATCTCAACATGCTGGAATTCAGAATAGAATAAGATTTATTAATGAAAACACTTCCCATGCTAAAATCAGACATTTCAATAGCAGAACAGAACATACAAAATATAGAACAGATTTTTAGAATAGGGTGTTAACCCATGAGATCAAAAACATGGTTTATTTCTTATCAAAGCTTATCAGAGATCTTAGACTGTAAATCTATGAACAGAAGTAGGTAACGGGACTTATACAGAAGATACCATGAGTGGCATCACTAAACAGAAGAGACCAAAGTCTCGATAGCGAAGTGTCTAGATGAGATTGAAGTCTCGACACCGAAGTGTCCAGAAGAGACTAAAGTCTCAACATCGAAGTGTCTAGAAGAGACCAAGGTCTCAACACTGAAGTGTTCAGAAGCAGCTGCAGACCCCTTCTAGGCATGCCTATTTACCTATGACTAGGACTTGACAGTTACAAAACTAAACAAGTTCATTTCATGTGAAAAAATAATTAGTCAATGATATTCACATGCATTAAACAATTTAGACATTCATTGTCTTGAGTTCGGAGAATAATCAACATAAAACAAAATTCAATTCAGTACTAAGCAGAATAAAGTAAAGTGTGAGCGTCCTAAAGATTACTGCCAGCTTTGCAAATCATTCAATGGAGCAATCAATAGTAAACAAAACAGTTAAAGCAAAACTATCAAAAACTTCTTACTGAATTACTTACAAAAGAGACCATCTAAATTACTTACCAAAGCTCCCTTATTGCTTATTGTCTTAAAGTCCCGACAATATCTGGAAGTGGCTGCTCTATGTGTTCCTTTATAACATTTAGTACAAACACATATCACTATTGTGCATGATTAAGAATTTATTAATGCACATTTATGTAAACTGAATATGTATGATGCATGTTCATGATAAATTTCGGGTTTCTTATCCTTAAATCTTGTTACATTATCAATCATGTGAAATCATACTAAATTTCTCAATCCAAATTTATTTCTCAACTAACTTTTAGGTCCATTTTGCTCAATTATTCTCATCAGGGAGGTGAGGTCATTTGATGGCACTTCCTTCTATAAGGTTGTTCTCCCAAGTCTTAAGTTTCTAATGATACTAAGATCATTTTAGTTGGTTCTTCAATTGATACTAAGATCATTTTAGTTGGTTCTGTATATTGAAAGTTTTACTCAAAAGATCTCAAAATGTACTTAAGCTTCATTAGAATTCTTATCTCGCTTCAAATCAGAATCTGAAATTTTTAGAGACAGAATTAGAATTTAAAATCTTATAAAAATTTGAATTCCTATGTCTCTAGTTTATTTTAAATCAAAAATCATCCCATTTGGAGCTCTGCAATTCAAGATATAAACAAAATATCAAAGTATATTCATTAAAATATTCCAGTTCATACTATTCCAACATATTTCCTCACTTTGATTGAATCAATCCTTTCTAATTCAATTCAAAAGGCTATCAATTTTTATATAGAGGTATAAAAATGTGTTGAGAATATATTGATTTAAGTCTCATGTCATTTGGAGGCCGGATGACAAAGTTATGGCCAAAAGAAGTAAAGGTATTCAGGGTGAGTCAACCCTTCGGGCGCACAACTCCCAATCATACTAGCAAAGTCATCGTCCTGCTTAAGCACGATGGTGACTCCCAACATACCCAACAAAGTCACAGTAGTGCTTTTAAACCTCCAAACACAGTCTATTTCTTCCTCTCATCTCACAATCATGACATCCCAACTTTTTTAACAGCCATTTTTCCAAAAACTCAACTACAAGTTTGCATCTTCTTCCTCTCTCCATTTTTCTCCAGATTTCTCACTTCTAGCTTATTCAATGAAAACATATAACACTTAAAATAATTCTTCTACTTCCATTTCAGCTCATCATAACTCAAATAAATCAAAAATCCAAGATTCAATAAAAACATCAAAGAAATTCGAATCTCATTCACGCAACTTCCAAATTTCTGCATTTTCTATCTTTTGTCATTTTCAACAACACAAGTACTTTAGATCATTTCATTTTCACAACCTCACCAAAAGCTACATTCCATATCATTAAACTCATTTAAAACCATTTCTACCAATAGTTAGCAGATTCATGCATATACAGTGAAAACAAACTCATGCATATTTCACACTATCACCGAAATGCTTCATACACAAATCATGCATGTATTCCTTTCTCAACCGCGAAACATCATCAAACTTATTCACAGCACTGTAAACTTAAAATTTCACTTACCTTTCTTTTAGAAAAACCAATAGCAGTGAGAGTGAAAAGCAAGGTTCGGTGTTAAGGAAAAAACCAAGCAAAATCGAACAATAAACAATGAGCTTCATCTTTCTCCACTTGTGGTTACGTGTTTAATTAACTCATTGACACATGGCCCCATTGCATGTGAGCTATTTTTCATCCATAAAGAAGTGCTACAAGTCCAAATACCATTAGTCTATTTTTTAATATTCCAAAATTTTCAGAAAAATTCCTAATATTACCAAAAATTTTGAAATAATGCCAGTAGTCTCCGAATGAGTCTTTTGCAATTTAATCACATTTATAAATCCATTTTACCTGGAAAATATCATAAATGCATGTACAATAATTTGTATGTGTCAAAATTCATAAGCACTTAATAGCGAAACACTCAATTATGCAAAGCATAAAGTGCACTGAAATTCTTAAATTTTCTAACCCTTAACATGGGGTTACAAAATGTATACCTAAAGAGGGTGTAGATCGGAGGTAGCGAAGAATCCATTTCATTGCGGTCCAGTGAATGTCAGTAGGACATTGTAGAAACTGAGAAACTTTGTTGAAAACAAGTTGAATGTCAGGGTGAGTAAGGCAAAGATATTGTAGAACACTAATAGTACTTCGATATTCAGTGGGATTGGAAAGAGGAATGCCATGATTTTTTGAAAGAGGAAGAGTAGGTGTGATTGGTATAGGTACAGATTTGGAGTGATCTAGGCCAGGTTGATGTAGTAGTTCTTTGGTGTATTTAGTTTGTGTAAGTAAAAGGCGATTTGTTGTGTTGGTAGCTTAAATACCAAGAAAAGAATATATTGGTCCTAAGTCTTTGATGGAAAAGGAAGTGTTAAACTTTTGAATAAGGGTGCTAATGAATAAGGGTCAAGAACCCGTAATCAAGATATCATCATCATATACTAAAAGAAAGGTAGTATTGGAGAGAGTATTATGAACGAAAAGTGACGTGACCGATTTAGTGGAAACAAAGTGAAGTTCATGAAGTTTTTGACTAAGGTGATGAAACCAAGCATGAGGGGCCTGTTTGAGATCATAGAGAGCTTTGTGGAGGTGAAAAATGCAAAAAGGATGATGTGTATCTAGGAAGCCAGGAGGTTGAGTCATAAAGACTGGTTCTTGGAGAGTGTCATTAAGGAACGCCCTTTTGACATTAAGTTGATGAATTTGCCAATTTTTGGAGATTGCAATAGTAAGGATGAGACGAATGGTAGTGGGTTTGAAAACTGGGCTAAAAGTATCTGTATAATCTATACTTGGAGTTTGATGATAGCCTTTGGCAATAAGACGAGCTTTAATTTTGTGCGAAAGACCTATTTACAACCAAAAAGATTGACATTTGGTGGTGGAGGGACAAGAGTCCATGTGTGGTTGCAATGAAGAGCTATGAACTCGTCAACTATGGCCTGACGTTAATGTGGAAACTTGTTAGCTTGAGTGACAGACGTGGGATCACGATCATTAGATGTAAGTGTGTGGGTAGAGGAAGTGACATAATCAGAGAATATGTGAGGTATATGAATTTGATCATGGGTGTGGGTGACCATGGGATGATGTGGGATCGCGACTGGAGAGGAGGAAGTTGGTGAGGAAGATGAGGTTATAAGTGGAGGCATAGGTAGGGGTAAGGAGATGGATGATGAGTGTCTTAAGAAAGGAGAGGGAGAGTGAGAGGAACTAGTATAGGGAAAGTCATTTTCAACAAAACAAACATGATGAGAGATATATATTTTAGATGTAATAGGGTCAAGGCAATGATAGCTCTTGTAATTAGGAGAATACTCAAGAAATACACGTTTTGTAGACTTTGGTTTGAGTTTGCTTGAATGTGTGGACCCAGGGAAGGGAAAACAGGTGCACCCAAAGACCTGAAGGTGAGAAAGGTTGGGCTTTGTGAGAAAAAAAATTCATAGAAGGATTTGTTATGGAGAACAGGGGTTGGTAATAGATTTATAAGGTAGGCAGTTGTTGAGAATGCTTCATACCAAAAGGCTTTAGGAAGTGCGGCATAAATAAGAAGTGTGAGACTAGCTTCAGTAAGGTGACAAATTTTATATTCAGCGATCCCGTTTTGTTATGGGGTATGAGGACAAGAAATACAATAAATAATGCCATGTATAGTAAGAAAGTTAGCGAACAGACCTTTGACAAGTTCAGGAGCTCCATCGCATTGAAATTTTTATATAGAGGTCGAAAAAGGATTTTCAGAGTGAGCTTTGAATGTCTGAAAATGAGAAAGGGCTTGAGATTTGTGGGTTAAAGGATAAATCCATGTATATCGACTGAAATCATCAAAAAAAGAATAAAATAACAAAATCTAAAGAAGGAAAGGGAGGGAGATGGTCCCCAAATATCGCAATGGATAAGTTATAGTGGCTTATTTGAAACACGAGAAGATAAAGGAAATGAAAGACTAGAACTTTTGGCTTGAAGACAAGAAGTACAATGTTTTATTGCATGAGGTTTGATATTCAAAAAGGGAGATAACCTAGAGAGTGTAGCGGGACAAGGATGACCAAGATGTTGATGCCATAATTGAATTGGAGTAAAGGTGTTGTGGAAAGCAAACATATTTGTGAAATTGATTGGAATCTTCAATGGGTAAAGACTATTGTGTATGGTACCCACGAGAAGTGTTATCCTGGTGTGGAGATCCTTCATAATATAACCAAAGGAATTAAACACAATGATGTAAGAATTATCCTTAACCAATTTAGTTACAGAAAGTAATTTGACAGTAAGATTGGGAACAACTTAAATATCATTGAGATGAAGGGATCTAATGGGAGTAGAGAATGTGAGGTTACCAGTAGATGAAGTAGGAAGAGTTTGCCCATTAGCGACAGTCACTATATTTCGACCATTATACGGTGTTAAGGATTCGACAAGTTGAGGGGTCAGGAGTCGTGTGGGTTGTAGCACGAGTGTCAGGTAGCCATTCTACAATAGTGTTAGAAGTGACAACTAAAGGATAAGAAGAATTTGTGATGTTGAAGGCAATGAAAGCAATGGATAAATTATTAGGATTTGTGGGATTCAGAAGTGGAAAATTATGAGATTCGAAATATTAAAAACGACAGTGTGCAACAATATGTCCCCATTTCCAAAAAATTTGGCATTTAGTGGAAGGTTTATTTGACCTAAAATAGTTATAAGATTGGCTTTGTTGGTAGTTTTGGGTGGGTCTGGGCTTGGAGGAATAGTGATTAAAAGAGACTAGCCCAGTTGAACTAGACCAGTGCCCAAAACTGAGGGCCCAATCGGACCAGGTCCATGACCATAACTTTTTGGCCCAGTCGGCCCACCTTCATAAGTTTGGTCATTAGGGTTAAATTGGTGTTAATGCTCGTGTCCTCCTCCACTCGTTCTAGAACCGTCGCGTCCAAAGGTGTTTGCAGAGGGTGAATGGCTAGACAACAAAGCGACAAGAGCAATGTTTGATGATGGAGCAGAGTGAAACGAGAGAAGTCATTGTTCGTGGATGAGGAGCTTTGCCAGGAGTTCACCAAAAGAGATGCTGGATTTGCAATGCTCCACTGCCGTGATGAAGGATTCAAAATCTGCATGTAAACCATTCAGAGTAAAAAGTATAAGGTCAGAATCTAATATTGTATCACCTATAGATGCTAGTTCCTTTGCTATAGTTAAGATAGTTGTAAGATACTCGGTAATATATTGTTTTCCTTTTTGTAGGGTATGAAGTTTTCGTCGAAGAAAAGAATGTTAGGAGCTGGATTGTTGCATGAAGTGTTGCTCTAGATTGAGCTAGAGATCACGGGCTATGTTACATCCAATGGCAAGGCAGGCAGTGGAGGTAGACAAAGATGTAGTGAGAAAACAGTAGACAAGTCGGTCAAATTTCTGTCACTTGAGGTAGTCTGAAGATTCAGCATTTGGAGTGACTGAAGGTGGTGGAGCTGATCCATTAACGTACCCAATGAGATCAGAGGTGACAAGAATGACATGTATTTGGTTGTTTTAGATGAGGTAATTTGAGGAATCTAATTTTGTAGTTTGTAATATAATTGAATGGTAATGTAGGGGAAGTAGGATCAAGCATTGAAGATATTTGTGATGTACTAGTTCTGAAAAAAAAGAGAGGATGTTTTTTGTGTTGATTTTTGCTGCTTGTGTATGCAGGGTTGAATGTTTTGTGTGCTGGTTTTGCTGTTTTTGTACAGGTTAGGTGTTTAAGAAAAGGATTGCTAGCTTGAATGTGTAGCTCAGTAATAGGATTAATGTATAGGCTCTGGTACCATGAAATAATAAAATGAAGCAATTGATATGTAATTGTATTGTATTGATTGTGTGTTTTTCTAAATAACTTTTACAAGTATTTATACATGTGTTTTGGTATATGATAATAATAAAAAAAAGAGATATTGAGGATCAAATGAGATATACAAGATAAATGAGATACACAAAATGAAATCAAATGAGATACATATTAAAGAGGAAAGATCATATCTAATATGAAGATCTGTATATGTTTATCAATCTCTAATACCAATTGTAAATGGTGCAAATGCAAATCATACGAGCTACTGTAAATCAGTATATCATTAAAAAAAGAGAAAAAACCTTCATAAATGCATCTTGAATATATGATTCATTAGACTTTGGAAAGTTTTCGGGTCATTCCTCAATCCGAATGGCATCACCATAAACTCATTATGCCCTTTATGAGTACGGAAAGCTATCTTATAGATATCATCCTCATCAACTCGAATTTGATTTCGAAAAACAGCAAGCCCCATGTAATTCATTGAATAGCTCCTCCACCAAAGGAATTGGAAATTTATCCTTTGGTAGTACATTGGTTAAAAGACCTATAGTCAACACAAAACCTTCAAGAACCATCCTTCTTCTTGATTAAAATTACCAGAGTTGAAAATGGACTTAAACTCTAACATATAATGCCTTATTGTAACATATCTGTAACTAAATCTTCAATAATGTTCTTCTGCATGCCTGAATACCGATGGGGTCTAATATTCACTGCTTTGGTACCCTCCTTCAAAGGTACTATGTGGTTATGGAACCTATTTAGCAGTAACCCTTTAGGCTCTTCAAAGACTCCTTCAAAAAATTTTAACAACACTTACATTTGTGTTGTAAAGTCAGCTGGGGGTTCTATGACAATCTCTTCTGTCACTGTTGTGCTTAACTCTATCTGTTTTCTGAGTGATTATTAAATGCCTCCCTTTGAAATAACAATATAAAACAACAGATGATATCCTTATTTCTCTATAACCGCACCATTTTTCCTTTCGAAATTTCTTGCACTCGTGAATTGTCAGCATTAATTAACTCCATTTCATCCCCAAGATAATATAATTTCATGCTACCCTTCTAATGATTGAAAAAATGTCATCAAATCCTGATAACCATTGTACCCCAAAAACCATGTCATTATCTCTAATGTCTAACACTGAAGCATCAGTACAAAACTCCTTTCCACCCATTTACCATTTTAAGTTTCGACAAATTTCATTACAACACAACCCTATACCCCCTCTAACTATAGTCGATAAGTCTCTCACTGATTCCAACTCATAAATTATGAGTACTACCCCCTATCAAATAATATGTGAATCATTATTTCATAATGCAACCTTTTACCTTTATCTGTTGGTAGTTGGCCATAGAGACACCCGACATGGCTTGTAATGAAATGCTTGGTTCTTCATCATCTTCCTTTGTGTTGATCTCATCCATCTCTTCCTCATCCTCTACCACTTACATTTGTAACATCCGTTTTTTACACCTATGGCCTTGCACAAAATTTTCATCACTTAAAAAACATAAACCTTTGGCTCATCGGTCATTAAGCTCCTTGCTTGTAGTCGTGTTACTCCATATTAGTTCTCTATCATTCCTTGAACTTAGTTATATAGGGGTTGGCAGAATTCCTGCAGGCTTCAACATATTCAACGCACTCCCCCTTATACGACCCCCTTGGTTGCATTCTTCCCAATCCTCTCGAATGCTAGACTACCATTTCATGTTTTCTAGCTAGCTCATATATAACATCTCGTTATCCCATTTTAGGGGCTAGAACCCTAGAATAGTTTACATGAGAGTTTATTGAGAAGTTGAAAAGTGCATTTCATGCTCATGCATAATATAGTATACACACACACATGAATATTGATTTTTGCACATTAAAATGATTGTATATGTATACATTGACATTTTCTGACTATAATTGATTTATAAATTTGATTATATTATGAATTATGGTTTAAATGTATTGAAAATTGATTTGGAGAGTGTAATTATTGTGCTATAATTTTTGGTAAAATTTAGGAAATTTTGGGTACTTTTGGACTAGGAAAAATGTCAATTGGTATGACAATTGTTAAATGGTATTAGAAATAAGAGTCAAATGATTGTGGAAAATTTTATAAATGACATTGAGATTTAATAAAATATGTCATTGAAAATTTAGAGACAATTGGAGTAGAAATTAGAGTTGATTGGATTAGTTTAATAAGAGAACCGATTTAAAACTCAAAGAAATTGGACATGTGGCAAGTGACAAGTGTCACTTGCCGAGCCTAGTCTTTATTCCCATAATTATACTTGAAAGACAATTTAATTGTCTAAATCTTGCTTACTTCTCCTTCTTCTTCGTGACCTTCACCTTCTTCATGAATTTGCTTACCAACCTTCATCAACGTTGAAACTAGCTTTCTCTTTTCTTTCACTTGTTACTCTCACCTTGTTGTCTTCTTCATTTGCCACAAGAAACCTAAACCTCCCAGCATTCATGATGGTGTACGTGAGTTGTATAAGAAATTAGAGCTTCCTGATGTTCTAGAAGAGTTTGAAGATTTTGAAGCTAAATCAAGTAAGTTATGCTTTAATCATCATGGATAGTGTTAAATGAAACTAATATGATGAGTAAATTGAGATTGATGACTTGATCATGAAATTATATGTGTGAATTGTAAGTGATGGAATGTGTATATAAATATCTTATTTTTGCATATAAGATGATTAACCTTTCATAAGTTGTTGTAGAGATAAGTTTGAACTTGAAAATCATCAAATGGTGTAGAAAAAAGAGTGCATAAAATTTATGAAAAGATGATATGCGTATACTATGTTTTCACTGTTATTACGTGAATCCCTTTTGGTGTTTTGGAAATAAACTAAAATGAGTCTAAAATTAATGAAAAAAGGAGTAATGTGATGTCGTGATATGGGAAGAATTAAAATGATAAGTTAGAGATGAAATGAAGGTGTTGATGTAGATGAAGAAATGCAGAAAATATGAGGAATGTGTGTTAGATATGTTCAGTTCTTATGCTTGTGATTAATCATAGATTTGATTTATTTATGATTAAGTTGAGCTGAAATAGAAGTACGAATGAAGAGAAAATAAGTTAGAAATTATGGATTTAGTAAAAGAGATGAAGAAGAGATGCAAAATCTGCAGTTTCGTAAAAATCTGGAAAAGAATGTAAAAGCACGATCGTGACAGAGAGGGAGCCTCAAAGGAGTCGCACGATCGTGCACATGCACAATTGTGATAGAAGGGAACCTCAAAGCATTTGCACGATCGTGATAGAAAGGAGGTATCCAAAAATGCATGATCGTGCTTAACAGTGAGCAACCAACTAGAAATGCTCGTGACAGTGAGAGTGTAGTGATTTTTGACAATTTTGAACATCCTTCGCCCTTTTAACCATAAATTCTTCTCTGGACCTCCAATTGACTTGAAATTTGAACCACAAACTCCTCACACATTATTCTTCCTCTCCACTAAGATTTATGTCCATATGAATTCATTAGGAAATGATTGGTAATGATTAATGAATTTAGGATGAAAATGATGAAATGTGTTGGAATATTGTTAAATGGAGTGTTTTCACTGAACAGATATCTATATTTTGGCCATATATTGATTTGTAGATATCCAAATGAGATTATTTTTTATTTAGATTAAAGTAGAGACATATGGATACAAATTTTATGAAGGAATCTAATTTTAATTCTATCTCTAAGAGTTTCAAATTTTGGCTTGAATTTGAGTACTGAGCACTATTGTAGTTTGAGTATAGTCTGAAGTATTTTGTGTATAACTTGCAGAATAATGAACCAAATTGTGATAACTTAGTGTCTTTAGAAGCTTAAGACATATGGAAACATTTGTTTAGAATAACTTTTTGCCTAAATACTTCATTTTCTTTGTCTTAATGATCATGCAAAATTGACCCGAAAATCTGCTTTGAGAAAAAGCTGGGATGAACGATTGAGTGATGAACTTAGAATAAATTTGGATTATTGAGGTAGAAAACCTAAGCTCAAATTAGATATATATGAGCTTTGATTTATGAATGATCATGTGATATGAATAAAGTGAACATACCCGGGATTGTCATTGAGCATGTATTTTACATAATCCATATATATACATATTTACATAAATGAGTACCTATATAATTGTGAAAATTTGTGATATGTGTAAATGTATATTGCATGATTTAGAAGAGCAATTTGAGCGATCACATCCAGGCATTATCAGGACTTTGAGGCAATAGCTATCTTGTAACATCCCGTTACTGTTAGCAAGGGTATTATGGTAATTATGGGACTGACTGATAGGCTTTAGTGTATTTACTGACTGAACATGTTACTGGCCTCTAATTATAGAGGAATTCATTGGTACATGCATTCATGATTTTTCGGTATTTAATTGTGAATTGAAACTGATTGAATTGACTGGTTTGTGGATTGATCGAATTGTAAATTGACTGGACTGACTGAATCGTGATTGATTGAGAAATTAGAGTAATTGGGT